>JAHIAM010001337.1:0-35448 GCA_021605205.1 Aegilops longissima | reverse complement strand
TCCAACTGGTAGGGGTACAATCTGAGAGTCCGGGTTATGTGTGGTGGATCTGGTCCTTGGGCAAGTACAACCGTGGTTCTATCTGCATCAACTGTAGCACTATCTTTTTCTCAAGACCGTGTTGTTACTCCCTTAGATACCGCCATCACGCTTCCAATTCAAATGGCTGATAAACAAGAAAAGTAATTGAAAGTATATACATTGTATGATAGACAGTAATGGATAGTGGGGAATAAAAGAGGGCATGAAATAATTCATATTTATGTTGTCTAACCAAACAGATAGCATGACACAATTTCACATATATGATGGCTAACTAAACAGGGATAGCATGACACAATTTCACATTATGATGGCTAACTAAAAGATGGAAAGACATAGTTCAAAATATGAGACTATGTAAAATGGATGACATGACATAACTATATAATGTGTTTATTAAATAGGTTGGCATGCCATAATTCACATACATTCACGGATAGAATGTACATAATTCAAAATATGATGACCTGTAAACACTAAACAGGATGAGATGATATAACTATATGATGTCTTTATTAAATGGGTTGCCATGCCATAATTCATATAGATGATGTGTATGTACTATGTAAACATGATGGCATGATATAATTCAAATATATGATTTATATAGTAAGCAAGCAAGATGGCAATCCATATATGATGTAAAAACTAAGCAATGCAAGACAACATGCATGACATGGGTAATATAACCCGCCAAGTTTGAGCATAGACCTGTGGGGAAATAGGACTGGTCATCATCAATCCTCCTCCGAGGAGCTCAGAATCAGCAAGATGTCTCGTCAACAGTAGCATTGTCTGCTCCGATACCTTGTTTTCATTCCGAGATACTTCCATCACCGCCCAAATGGCTGATGCACGTGAAGAGTAGTTGAATATACAAACGTTATTTACAAATGGAACATGTAATACAAAAAATGATAGCATGATATAATTCACATACATGATGATTGGCAAAACAGCATGGCATTGCATAATTCACATATATAATGCCTTTGCAACAAGATAGCATTGTATAATTCATATATATAATGTCTTGCAACAAGATGGCAATGCATAATTCACATATATGGTAATAGACACTAAACATGTGGCATTCACAAAAGCATGTCTAAACTAATCAAATGACATAGCAATGCGAGACACCATACGCACGATATGAGAAACATAACTCCGCCAAGTTAGAGCATACACCTCGGGGGAATAGGACAGGTCATCTGCCTTCAATCCTCCTCCGAGGAGCTATCCATAACCAGCCGAGATATGCGCTTCGTCAGATAGCATAGTCTCGCTCCAAGACCTTGTTTTCACTCCAGAATTTGCCATCACCGTGTCAAATGGCTGATGCATCACGAAGAGCAAAGTTGAATGTACAAACATTGTTGACAAATGTAATATGTAACTAAAAAAGGATGGCCTCGATATAATTTATATATAATATGATCGGCTAAGGGATGGCATTGCAAAATTCACATATATGATGCCTGCCTAAACAAGATGGAGTTGCATAATTAACATAAACGATGAATAAACTAAACATATGGCATTCGCACAAAGGATGTCTAAACTAAGCATGACATATTTGATGTATAAAGTGAGCAATGCAAGACACCATATGCATGATATAACCAACATCAAGATGCCAAGTTAGAGCGAAGACCTCAAGGGTAAATAGGAGTTGTCTTCTCCTTCCAATCCCCTCAAAACAGATATCTTCCTCTTGATTACAATCCAAATGCGTGGGGGGGCTGCCTTTGCGCCTACCATGGAGCGACGCCGCATGAAATTTTATTGCCACGCAAGGCTTGTCTTTTGCTCTCACATGTTCAGCCATTATTTACAATAACTGCATGCATAGGAATGAAACATAGTGTGATTATGTAAGGAGTGTGCAGAAATCCAGAGTGATGGTAGTAACTCGTGGATAGACCCAAAACCAATAATAGCAAAAGTGATAATGGCTTCAATTAAAAAATATAGATAATGGCTTTAATCGTTTGTTTCCCACCCAACATGAAACTCATAGTAGACACCAGAGCTTAACCGAGAGTAGATAGATACTATTGATAGCGGCCCGATATGTACCCCACAACCATTTAAAAACTCAAGTTTGACCATTAGTTTGGAGCTGACTCGTAGTCTAATCGGTGAACAGGATGATAAAGTAGCATTTAATATTATGATGCATAACGAAGGTTATTTAAAGAGTGCGACCTCTCTTGCGGACCCGTAGTCCCTCGAGGTCATCTCGCCGGTTGATGATGGTAATGCAGCTTTCGAGATGCCAACCGCGGGAAGAAGATCCGAGGCGCGAAGATGGTCCTGAGGTCGGATCCCTCGCTTATGCGGACCCTTCGTCATTGGAGCAGCTGAGCTGGGGTGGATGACGGCAAGCAGAGCGGACAAACCACGCAAGGTTTTATTTGACAACTATCTCGTAAGAGAAGTAATTCTGTAAGGGCTCTGCTTGAATTGGAGGATTCCAACAATGCAGGATAGGAAATAGACAGAATAGGATAGGAATGCACGTAAAAACAGAGAATTTAAAACACAGGATTTCTCGCTAACTGGGTGTTTGATTCACAACAATTGAAGATCACAGATGCAAAGAAGCATGGTGAGATTAAGTCAAACCACAAGAAAATGTACGTTATAATGTCAAGTATGCTACTATCTCTTAGTCTTGTGCTTCATGAATAGGAATTTGAAAAGGAGGACAAGTGAAAATTAAAAGTCCTACGCTTTTTATTTCAAGGAGACACTAAAGGAACAAATCCATGTGCTTAGTGGACAATATATATAACATGTAGAGTAAAAAGAGATGCAACAAGTGTACAAACCTCTTTGGCAAAGCCATGTCGATCTCAGCGTGATTGGGTTGGCTTGTGAGGATGGTCCGCTGACTTTGCTGCTCGGAGGAGGGGAAGAAGATCTTAGGCGCCCGGAGACGGAGCCCGAGGTATCTGCTCCGCTATGATGGAGGGTTTCATTATTGGAGCAGCTCCGTGAGTTGTACGACACCGAGGTGAAGCAGGACAAGAGAGAGAACGAACAACGTTAACCCGAGTGGAATTCTAATAGCATCTCCAATACATGACGAAAATACATAACCACAAAGTGCTAGATGTAAAATACATCAGCCGCTTCATCTCGAACTTAATCGTCGACATCGAACTTAACTCGAAACTAAACTTAACCGTCGTAAACTGAACTTAACCGTCGAAACTGAATTTTGTCCGTCGAACTGAATTTTGTTGTCGAAACTGAACGCACTAGCAAGGTGAGGCTACACGCCGTCGACTGAATTTTTTCATCTCTCGTCACCGATTTTGCAGCCGTTGGATACGAAATCAAGGGCTCACGGTTCATCTTCAACCTCCACCGGAGCCGCCACCACCACCGCCAAACAGCAGCCCCCTCGCCGCTCAGGGCCGACGGTGCGCGCCACCTCGCCTTCACTAAACACTCCCCACCGCTGTCCGCCCGCCTGCCATCCCTCTAGCCCCCCATGCCGAAGCTTTTTCTCCGGCGATCCCCACGCCACCGCCCCGCCAACGCCCCACCACCACCGCGCACCACCGCCCATATCCGTAACCCTAAGATAGATAGAGGGTACCTCCGTGAGCCCCTCCCTGCTAAGGCTGGTTCTTCCTTCACCCCAAGAAGCCCCCACCCCTGAAAATCGATCGACCTAAAAGTCAATTCGCGATCAAGTGTAGATAATCGGAGCAAAGACCGCAAGCAAGAGCAAGAGCGAGAGCAGCAGCGAAAGCAAGAGCAATAGCAAGAGCAAGACAGGACAGAAGGGGACCGAGAGCAAGAGCAGAGCAAGCAGAAAGCGAGAGCTAAAGTAGCAGCAGCTCCATCGATGGGACGTCACGCCGAGGGAGCGACGCGACTGGAGGAAGTGGTCAAGCACGCCGTGGATGGAGTCGCGCCGGTCACCATGACCGAGCGCCGCAAGACCGTGAGATCGAATCAAGAAGAAAATGTGGCGATTAGTGTACAACCTCTTTAGTGGCGCCTAATTAGGCCGCAGCTTCATCCGAGGAAATGGTGATGATGATGCTCTTCCGTGCAGTGGTGAAGACGCGTGTGGGAATGGAGGTGGCGGAAATATGAGGGGAACATCGGGCAGCTCCTTGGAGGTGGAGGACGGGTGGTTGAACCGGGCGGACGATGAGATCGATTACGGATCCTCATCCAAGACGGTGGATGAGGGACGCCGAGGTGTTGCTGTGGACGACGCTATCGGGGAAGAGGCTCCGGCTGGGTGGCGGATTTTAGCAGGTGGGGTTTCACCGCTGGTTTTCGGCCTCGTGTATGAATGGGTGGGGATGGGATGGCAGTGGGGAACCATGGCTTAGAGACGCTTTGTCCAAAATGTGGGTAGTTACGAAGTACCCCCACCGATTTGAGGCGGTTCTTCGGGTTCAGGGGTACCACGGCATTTCGCTGTGTCGGGATCTCACAGAGGTGGGAGTTTTCGCATGCTGTAATTTCGGAATAGCAAGGCGCTGGTTGAGATGGAGGGAGTTGTTGAGCACAACGAGACAAAGATATATCTTAAATATTTCGGCTAACAAGGCGCTGGGTTGAAATTTCCGTGACAAGCCTAACGGTAATCGCTTCGTGTCAAACCGCGGATCTCGGTAGGGGGTCCCGAACTGCGCCTCAGGCGATGGTAACAGAGACAAGGGACACGACAGTTTTACCTGTGTTCGGCCCTCTCGATGGAGGTAATAACCCTACTCCTGCTTGATTAATATTGATGATATGGGTAGTACAAGAGTAGATCTACCACAAGATCAGAGAGGCTAAACCCTAGAAGCTAGCCTATGGTATGATTGTTGTTCTACAGACTAAAACCCTTCGGTTTATATAGACACCGAATAGGGTTAGGGTTACACAGAGTCGGTTACAATGGTAGGAGATCTACATATCCGTATCGCCAAGCTTGCCTTCCACGCCAAGGAAAGTCCTATCTGGACACGGGACGAAGTCTTCAATCTTGTATCTTCATAGTCTAGGAGTCCGCCAAAGATGATAGTTCGCCATCCGACACCCCCTAGTCCAGACTCCTCAAGAGTCTCTAACCAGCTTCAATGACGACGAGTCCAGGCGCGATATTGTCTTCGGCATTGCAAGGCGGGTTCCTCCTCCAATACTTCATAGAAGGTTTTGAACACAAGGATAGTGTCCGCTCGCAAAAAAGTTCCACATACCACCAGAGAGAATAATTTCGCACGATCTCGGCTGACGATTCCGGGCGTGACATCACACCACGCCAAGCCTTTGTTTGAACCGCTTTTTACTGCTCCACCCTAGTGCGCGAAGCGAGGCGGTTTCTTGGCACGCCTTATCAAAGCGTAGATCGTGCCCCTTATTCTGGATTCTCATCAATACGGGCGGTAACCCAACCGCGCTGCTGGCGCCTCCTCTATCGGTGAGTCCCAATCGATCACGGGAGGGCTCTTGGTATTCAACCTCTTTATAACGAGACCAAGGCCCTCTTTTTTTCAATCTCAATCAAACCGCCTAGCATCGAAGTTCCAACACCCAAAGCTTCGATTCAGCGCTCGACCTTCGACGATGTCCGCCCGACCAGACGGCCGTGGATGCCTTCTTCCGCTACGGAAGAGGATGTGCTATCGTCAGACGCCAGTACCTAACCGCGAGATTCAGATAGGCTGCCTCGCCCTGTGGCAGGTCATTCCCACTCCCGAGCCCGGGCGAGAGCGCAGTGTTTGTATCTCACTTCCTTCGGGTTTAGGCTTCCCGACGGATCCTTTGTGCGGGGCTCATGTTTTATTATGGGCTGGAATTCCACGACTTGAATCCGAGTCCATCCTCCACATCTCGTCATTCATTGTCGATGAAGCCTTTCTCCGTGATTACCCTCACTTCGGATTGTGGCTCAAGACTTTAAGGTGGAGCCAAGATGATCAAGGGGCAACAGCAGAAAAGTGGAGGGGCTATCATAAGCAAGTGCGCTGATGCTCCGTGGCCCGAGGGCTCTTTTCCAAGCAGAGCTTGGTTTGTGGCAACGGGAGTGGTTCTATATCACCGCCTCCTGTGGGCATTAAATGGGTGGCGCCCCGCCTTCCGGGCCAGTCCACCATACTGCCGGGCGCCATGGGTCAACAAGGCTCGACTGGGGCCCAAGGACGCTCTCTCCTGCAGGACTGTGATTCGAGACCTCCAAGAAAGAGAGAACAATCTGGTCGAGTGGCGCAGGTTATGTTGATTCGCGCCTTCGCCTCAAGAACGCCGCCTCCGCCTATGGGAATTTAATCCGAGGGACCACGAGCCTCCGACATTTTATGGGTACGACGCCTGCGGAGATGTATAAATTGTTCTTCGGATCACACGAGAAGTGTCCGGACTGACCGAGGACGCAGGACTAAGCTGCAATTGCCCAGACATCAAGTAAGTAGTCCTGCATTCTGGACAGGCTGTCCATTCATTTATCATAAACTTGCCCTTAAAGGAGTTGTTTCTTGAACAGAGTGATAGCGGGCAAAGTTGATAAGGTGTCCGCCCTCCCAGAGACCACGCCGATCCCGTGTCCGACCAAGATGTTGAAGGTCGCGCTTTGTGAAGAAGGCGAAGGGGGAGCTGGAGCAACCGCCCCATGAAGGAGGCTTTCAAGGAAGGAGGGATCAAAAGTCCCACCCTCCAAGGAGAGAAGAGGACCGCTTGAAGATCCGGAGGTCAAGGCCTCAAAGAGGAGAAAGAAATTCGCCGAGAGTCCGCTACTGGAAGTACCCTAGCCGCACTATTTCCCAAGGGATCAGCCTCCAAATGAGCCATAAGTAAAAAGAAGGGGTCTTGTAATAAGGACATCCATGTATTTATTTCAAGATAACCAAATTATACCTTGTAGTTCGGATCTCAGCCTTTCAGCAGAGCTCGCTTCGGGGATCTTCTTCCGAGATGATGGAGAGCGAACGCCCCACCTGCCGTGACCTTCATGCGTAGGCGACGACCCGAGGTGTCATCGCGAGGGTTTCCCGAAGTCCGCGAGGCCGAAGGTCCGCGCCAACCGGGCGCAAGTCGGAGGAGTCAAGGATCTGCCGGGCGAAGCGGTTATTCGAAGATCACCGCGGCACTAATGGGTACGGTGATTGAAAGAATTGCATCCGCCGAGAGCGGATTGTATGAAGCCGCCGTAAGCTTATCGACGGGTTCGAGGTACGCAAAAATGATGTACCTTCCTGGCGCTTATGCATATAGAATGCGCTTTGTATAGATAGTAGCCCCGAGACTCGTATGTTGTCAAAATTGATAGCATGCCGAGGATCATGATCTCGGTTATAATATATCGCCGCCTCCTAAATAGGTAGCGGAGCGTCCGGCGCTAGCCGGATCGATGAATTTGCCAACTAAAGCGCAACTTGACGAGGCAGATGTGGACATCGCTTCGTCAATAAGCGTTTGACGAGTCACAAGGTATGCGACTTTCATGGGCGCCGTAAGGGAGCTTGATGCCCGTGCTTCACTACTTGTATGCTTAATGCAGGTGGTGCCGTTGTGGAGGAGCGCTAGCGGCGGAACTCACCGAGCTAAAGAGCAAGCTGTAAATAGTAATGCGGTTGCTTAAGGGCGGCCAAGAGCTAAAAGTTTAACGGGCTGCTCATCGTTAAGAAGAGGAAATGGCCGATATGGCCATAAAGTTGAAGAATGCTACCGATCGCGCGGGTTCTTGAAAAGAACGCTGCGGAGCAAGAGGACCTGAAAAGGCCACCGACGCGCAAGGATGCCCACCCACAATGAGAGCTGCAAAGGAGGAGCTGCGTCAGCTGTGGATGTTGCTGCCGGAAAGCCTTTTTCGCCTGGAGGAAGTTCATGGATCCGGCGTATGCTCACCGACCGTTGTGGAGTTCGAGGATGCTTATTCGATTTAGCGCGAAAGTGCCGCGGACGCGATCGAGCACTTCCGGTGCCGGCGTGTATGGGAAGAGCTGTTTTGGTCGCAGCCCATAGTCCGCAGCGCCCTTCTTCCGCGTTAACCGATCGGTTGGCCGTAATGGTCCGAGCTGAATTGATTGTCCGGACTTGCCATGAAGCATGTCGTGACTCATTTGTGGTCGGGGAAACCTCACCAAGAGTTATTTTGGCTTAGTGCAGCAGCCTTGCGCGGTATCGCGACGACTTAATGAAGCGTCGGCGGCATTGAGGGTGCACGGATGGCTCTTGCCCGTGTCAAGACATAACGGGCGAAATGAAGGCCACCGACGCTAGGCCCCCAGATTCGGACGGAAGCCGAGTACCGCCGAAAGCGCTATTTTGAGGAAGTTCTTCCGCGCTGCTTAATAGAGACGCAGTTGTTCAAGGATGTTATGTTTGAATGATATGTGTAACTTATGAAACAACGCTTCAATATAATATAAGAGCTTTTTATACTTTGTGCTCAAGTAGTAAACTACCTCCCGGCGGCCGCTGATGTATATATGTATATAACCGTAAAGATGGCAGTTCGGTTTCAGCCCCCACGCACATAGTGCGGGGTGTTTGCAAAGAAGTCGCGCTTTCACACTTAATCCAACGCCTTGGTCCTATAAAGGAGGTGGTAGCGAGCAAACTAGGAAACCGGACTATAATGCTTTATCACTTTCACTTAGCCATAGGAGTTCGGCGTGGGGCTACTATATAAGTTCTAGGGGCACCGCACTCTCCGAATTCGGGTGCGAGTGTGCTCGACCGAAAACGGTCCTTCGTTAATGCGAGGAATTCTAAACATTCCGTGGGTCATCGAGTGGTTGACCACTTCGCTATATCATGACACCAGTTTTCGACTTTTCTACTAAGGTGCTCGCTCGCCAACCGGGCACAATCGCAGAGTTCTCCGGTGCCGCAGTTAGCCGTAGAACGGAACGTAAGGCAGCAAAACACGTGAGCCGGCAAACCCAACATTTGACCAAAGACATGATTCAGAGCTGATGCATATAAGGCCTAACTCGAGACAATCAACACTCCCTAAGGTATTCGGTCTTTATAAAGCGGACGACAATGCCCTTGGTAACAAGCCCCTCGTGTCCAGTACGCAAACTTCGACGCGGCCGATGCCAAAACGCCAGCCCTCCTCGGTTATAATAAGAGACCGGGGATGAGTAACAACAAGAGACAAGGAAAAGGTTTACGCAGGTCTTAATCAAAAGAATCCTTGCAACGTGGTCCTCGCTGCACATCTCACAAGATGTGTCTCAAGTAGCCAGATCTCGATCGGGTATAGCACGCTGCTCATCCAGAAAAGAGAGGAACTTAGTTTGAAAAGATCGCGCTTAAAATGTAATTGGAAATAAAATAGAGTATGATTCAAAAATGAGTAAAATTGAGCTTTATTGTCTCTTGTTGTACATGCGGAGCCCTTGTAAGGGGGTACGCGCTAGTAAGCATCATGTTTATTTATGCCGAACTCGCCTAACCGTGTCCGGGGTCCGAACGACCATTTTAGACGCTTTTGGCCAGCAAGGTTGATTAGTGTGAGGCTGTTAAGGCAGTCTCACATTCTTTCCTTGAGGGACACGCGCAGCTTCCCTTTAATGAAATGATGCCTCGTGGACCGGCATTTTAAGTTTAAGAGATGCATAATGCGGTATTGCTTAAAGCGGCAAAAGCTTCATGGTCCCAAAGAGTGCTTGATGGCTACTTTTAAATGGGCGATGTAGAAGACCATCTTTTCCTCGACGGAAGTTGTCGGGTGAGCCGTAACATAACTTCCAATAGTAGGGAGCCCGCATAATGGGCATATGTGCTCGCATTATTCCTTAGAAGGAAGTGTTGCTATGGCTAATCCTGCTTGGGTTTATCCCTCATGTTATGGATTGTGTCCCGACATAGCAGGTTTAAATCACCGCTGCTGTCCATTAGGACTTATGAAATTGAAGACCGCCGACATGTGTTCTAGTATCAAGGCAGTCCATCCCATGCTCCGTGTACTTGTCGGAGTAGTCCCGATGGTCGAAGGTAATTGGTTTTGACAACCGTGTTGGGACTCATTGGGTAGATTGTGCGCGCTGTAATTCAATGGGTGCCGCTCTATTTTCCCCTTTTGTTACTTGAAGTAAGTTTACTGCTTTGACCTCTTGTGGGAAATTCTTTTGTTTTCCGGGCTCGCTTGTGGTGCTGGCCATCATCCTCACTTGGTGTGTCGAGCCCCTTGTGTTCGGGCGTGAGTCCGCCGGACTGCTTGAAGAGCCAACAACTCTCGGGTATGGTTTGTGTGCTTCCCGAGTACTGTGGATTTGGCATATCTTGTCCAAGATTTTGTTTGTTGATAGCTCATCGCTATTGTCCTTAAGGGGCAGTTTTTATTGTTCTGCTGTGAGCTTTTGAATCCGGGCTGCCGATCGCCGCGCTTTTGGACCGCTCTCTTAATCCGCGCTGGTCCTTGTCGCCGTGGTTTCCCATTCCCATCCTCGACTTCGATGTACTTGGGTCGCTGGTATCGTGATCTTGCTAGCCAGTTATCCTCCCCGCAAAAGCGGTCATGAGGCTTGTTAGTGCGGCCATTGTTCTTGGCTTTTCCTCGCCAAGGTGTCTCGCGAGCCATTCGCCCTCGGACGTTGTGTTTAAAAGCTGCTAAGGCTTCATGTCCTGGACAATGACTATTTGGTTCTTTTTTGGTGAGGAATTGCCCTGAATTTTCGAGCCGACTCTCCCGGCTGTTGGGTTATGTGACTTAGATCGCCCGTGATCCGGAGGTCGACATAGGTTCCCGAAATTGGCCCGGAAGCATCCTCAAGCTCTTCCCAACTACCAATGGTGTTTTCGGGAGGCTTTAAGCCAATGTCGCCGGGCTGGCTCTTTGAGCTTGAGGGGTAGGTATTTTATGGCGGAGATCATCTCCTCCGCCATGTGTATGTGGAGGATATAATCCTCAATCCGCACCTGTGGTCTGTCTGTCTCGTCAGATGCCTCTATGTTTACGGGCTTGAATCCCGCTTGAAATTCATGATCCAAAGACTCATCGGTGAAACATAGAGGGTGCGCGCGCCTCGTATTTGGGTGTGCCGTGATGTTCGGATATTTGACGGTTGTATTTTCGCCAACTTGTTTCTTGGCCTGTAGATAGATCTAATCGCCATCCTTTTGGTGCGTAATCTTGCGGATCGCGGTCGGGCTTGTGTGGCGCCGCTGTCCGCTTCACGCTTGCCATGTGGTCGCCTATCCGACCGGGCGGCTTTTTGTGGGGTTTCACGGCTTCCTCATCGAATTCGGGCAGAGTTTGCGCTTTGGGTAGCTCTTGCTTGGCGGCCGTCGGTTATATTTGCTCGCAATGTTGAGTAATTTACTCCATCTCATTCGGAGTGCGCTTCCGCTGTTCCGAGCCTCTCGCTTCGCTTTTTTCCTACGCCGCAGAGCGAGGAGCTCTTGTGGAGGTTCTTCGCTCCAATGATATGTCCGGCGAGAGATTGTCCGGACCGTTGTCGCTGCCGGGACGGTTGTTTATCCAAGTTATCTTGTTCGGATGGTTGCTCCATGGCATGTCTGCTGTCGGCCGCTCGCCTCTGCCTATGGCTGGGCCTGTGGGTGTTGTCTTTGTCGAGGTGGGTTTTGAGCGCGCCACGCCGCTTTTGACTGCTTTTAGGAGGATTACTTTTCGCAGTTGTCCCATTGCTCCTCGCTATCGCTTCCCTTGGGTGTATCCACCATGCACACATCGTGAGTTGTGGTGGCCTTCAAGGCCCTCAGTAGGCGCTGGTTCTGGTCGCTCTCGACGCCGCCGCCCATACCGGCCGATGTCTTTGAGTCGGTTGAGCATGTCGGTTAAATCATCGACAAGGGCTACATGGCGGGTGGTGGTGGGCATTGAATTTCCTCGTCTCGATCTCAACCTTCCTGACCGTAGTCCGCCAGGCTCTCCGATAAAGAGAGAGACTTTAGTGAGTTCAAGGTATCGCCGAAAGGCGAAAGTGCAAAGATGTCCGCGCAAGAATTCCATAACCGACGCCCAATCGGATTCGATCGGGGGGCGCTGAAGGTTCGAGTCCGAGAGGAGTCCGCACTGGAGTCACGAAGCCAAGCGATGGACAGGATGGTGTTCGCCCGATCGCCTTAGAGATTTCAGCCCCGAGGTGGTGTCCAACCAACCATCCTCGACGGTGAGATCGGGCTCAATCAATGGTCGGAGCGACACCAGTGCGGCCTCCAGACACTGCTCGCGGCAGAGTTAGATCATGCCCATCGAGATAGTGCGGCGCGGCTGGCCGCAGCTCGAATCCGCAAAGATCAAGTCTCCGCGAATGTCGGCCGTAGTTTAAATCTCCAAACCTGACCTGATGGCCAGGCCGAGCTTTTGATCTGCTCCGATGGCTGTTTAATTGCCCATGTGCAAAGCCGCCGAATACGAAGATCTCGTCCGGGAGAAAGGTCTCACCTCGACCGCATCGTTGTTGATGATCAAGGAACCATCGGGCCTATCGGTGACGCATACGTAGGAACTCTCAATGAAAGCACCAATGTCGGTGTCAAACCGCGGATCTCGGTAGGGGGTCCCGAATCGGGCGCCTAGGCGGATGGTAACAGGAGACAAGGGACACGATGTTTTTACCTGTGTTCGTGCCTCTCGATGGAGGTAATACCCTACCCCGCTTGATTAATATTGATGATATGGGTAGTACAAGAGTAGATCTACCACGAGATCGTGAGAGGCTAAACCCTAGAAGCTAGCCTATGGTATGATTGTTGTTCTACGGACTAAAACCCTTCGGTTTATATAGACACCTAATAGGGTTAGGGTTACACAGTAGTCGGTTACAATGGTAGGAGATCTACATATCCAGATCGCCAAGCTTGCCTTCCACGCCAAGGAAAGTCCTATCCTGGACACGGACTAAGTCTTCAATCTTGTATCTTCATAGTCTAGGAGTCCGCCAAAGATGATAGTTCGCCATCCAACACCCCTAGTCCAGACTCCTCATGTAATCGTACAAATCAATGCAAGACTACAAATGTCATTCAAAACTTTGAATTCATGTTATGTTCAATTAAAATATTTCACTACGGTATAATGCATGCAACCTACTACTCAAATGAACGCTTTAGTGCATTCCAAACGATATACTACCGCTCAATATGAACTAAATTTGAATTCGCTTTCATTTGAATAAGATCTACAAGATTGATTGTTGTGAAGTCAAAGCATTTGAATTCATTTCTCTGCTTTTAATAAGATCTACAATCATCATTATTGTCAAGTTAAACCATCATTTGTGTATTATCTTCACAAAGACACCACATGATTAGTCTCGAAGTTACATATGAACTATGTGTACTATATGAACTCGAACTAGATTTTTTCAATCCACTTTATTTTGATTTCAAATCACATTACATTTCTAGCTATAGCTAGATCTTCATAATCTAAACCATGTCTCATATGTATAATGTGTTTATCACATTATGTATGGTGCCCCGCCTCACGCCTACAAGTATTTAGATGTGAGTTGTAAACACCACACATTACCACAAATTCAAATAAAATGTGAGAATGTTCGATATATAGTATTGTTTAGATTGTTCGATATTTAGTTGTAAGTTGCAACGCCACACATTATCACAAATTCAAATAAAATGTGAGATTGTTTGATGTATAGTATGGTTTAGATTGTTCGCATTTAGTCGTGAGTTGCAAATGCCATGCATTATCACATTATGGTATAACATGTGCACAAGACGTGTATCACCGCTTATATTCATGCATGCAATGTTTAAAACACTATGATCTCCTATTCAAATATATGAATCCGCTTTCATATCAAATTATGATCTTGTTAGTCTCTTACACCCACACAATCCTCTAACCTTTGTAGCTACCACTAACTTTCTCTCGCATGCACACGCCTCCTCGCCTCCCTCCTCGCACTCTATCCACCGAGCACATCCTTTTTTTCTTTAGGTCGTTCTCCCAGTCTCCACAACTCCTTTCCGACACACACCGATCGATAAACCTCTCCAAATGATTGTCGTGGTTCTAAGTCCGACAAAGAGAATGGGGGTAGGTATGAGAGGCAAGATACTAGCTATGGAGTAGTTGTATACGCATCGAAGTTTTACGAAGTTCAGCCCTTCTGAGGAAGTAACATCCCTACGCCCTGGAGTCTCGGAGGCGGTCGATCGGATTATATGTATGAATTATTAGGGTGCGAACCCTCACCGTGGAGGGGGTGGCTTATAGAGTGCGCCAGACCCCAGCCAGCCCAATGAAGCGGAGGGTTAAAGGTACGGTTATACAAAGCGCATCGTAACGCCACATAAAGTGTCATCATGACCATAAAGACTACTTAATTACGTACCATTTGGACACGAGTGGTTCTTCAACTCCCGGTGGTCGAAAGTGGGTCTTCATGGTCGAGTGTCTTTGAGTCCGCCGAAAGAAATCCTACCAAGTCGATCGGAAGGCCGCTTTCTTCTAAAGATGTCCTTGGGAGGGTACCTTGGACAGGTTCATGACCCTACCTTAGGTACATGACTTCATCATTAGCCCCTAATGGATCGAGGTTCAATGAGGAAGGAGTTGATAATATTTCCGACCTGTTTTTGTGCTGCGAAAAGGCCTTACTCGATCAATGACTTTTAGTGATGGTGTCAACTTCTTTCACGCTTTGATCCATTCTTCACATCTCGCCGAAAGTGAACTTTATAGACTTGAAGATCTCCGCGCGCATGATCGTGAGGAAATCTCGCCATCCGACGAAGTTGCTCACCGTTAGCGGATTTAGCGGGATCTGAATTTCGAAGCGCGTGAAGCGGAGAAGGCTGCGTACTCTGGATGGGATAAGGCGAAGACGCCGATCTTCAAGGCCACCTTTTTCGCCACGATCGTGCGCGATCGCTGCAGGATTTGACAGATTGCCCGGCCTACCACCACCACTTAAGCGATTTCATAAGGCGCCAGCGGGGTCTTTGAACAAGGCGCCTCATTTTCCTCCCCGCCCTCGATTCATCTCGCCGCCCATAACCCGCCATAGCCGGGCCGCTCGCGCTCGCTTCGGCCGCGACAATGGTGAAGGAGAAGACGGCGGCCTTGAGAGCGGGCGGCAAGAAGGCGACGGCGAAGGCGGAGGGGAGAGCGACTCACCGGGCGGATCTCGTCGCGTCCAGCTCGCCGCCAAGGTTGGGTCCAGGGGATTAGATCCGCCACCATCACTCAAGAAAGAGCTCGACGGCTCGCCAACGAGGGATTGATCCCATGGGTCGCCAAGGCTTCCGGGATGGAGTGGCAGCCGCAGCCTCGTGGAGGGTGAGTGCGCCCTTAGCCACCCATGTTGATCATGGATTTTCTATACGCCAATCTTTTCTTTCGGGTTTTCAACTTATTTTGAGCACAACTCCATCACTTCACACCCAACTCCATTGCCTATCTCGCTGCTTTCGTGTCTTTGTGCGAAAACTTTGGGCTGTCGGCCACACCGGGGCCTCTTCAAACACATATTCACTTGTCGCCTCGCATCGGTGAAAAGGCTAGTCCGAATGATGAAAGAACCCAAGTAATCCAGATGTGGGGGTCTTGGGGTCCAGATGAGGGGTAAAAGTGCCTTTCCGCCATGACTCTTCCCGATCTGGGCGAGGGTGGCAATGACCTGGTTCTACCGCCAAGACCAATGACCGACTCCTCCTTTCTCCATGGGTCGAGTGAATGTCAGCCCTCTCCAAGGTGCTTCCGGAGGAGAAGGTCCAGTTAGGTTGTTGATGGAGCGTAGTCCAGCTCATTCGCGACGGAGTGACCGCATGGATCTTCCGAGGTTTTCCTTTGATGGCGATTCAACCGCCTCCAATATCGAGGCCACCCGATGTGGTTGTATTCTCGCACCAAGACACCACCCGGGTCCACCTGCAGGAGGTCGACGACGCCACATTGGAGAGGTGGATGACTGCCATCACAGGAACAAAGATAACCTCGTGGAGCTAGGAGGATCCCACCACTCGACCAATCTTACGAACTGCATAAGGTAAGACCACTTATCTCCGATCAGGATCCTCAAGCTATTCGCCTGCTCCGCGCTAATCACCGATTGACTTTCGCCTTGTTTTGCTGTCTTCTAGGCCACCACTGAGATGTACTCGATGCCCAACGGGGCACAAGAACAAGTCAAAGAAGAAAAAGGAAGCGGAGGCGAAAGCCAGGAGGAATGGGAGTCCGACGATGAGGAGGGCGAGGGAAACGACAGCTCTAATGGAGAGGAGGAGGAGGAGGAAGAGGAGGAAGACGTGGATCCTCCCCACTCGGAAAGGCGATCCAAGCTGACGCATGATCCGGCGGTCGAGCACGGTAAGGCTATCGCTACCTGCTACGGTCGACGACGTTTGGACGACTTCTCCAAGGTTAATCGAGAAACCGCCAAAGCAACCCCGAGCAATGTCATCAAAGCCAACGAAGGCCCCGCCCAAGATGAGGATGGTCATTCCTACCATTTCCGTAATCGCAGAACTTGTGTTTTCCTGCTTATCATGGGTGTACTTTTGGTCGACTCGCTTGATCGATCAACTGATTTCTAAAATCGCAGGCTGCCACCTCTCGAGACCTCAAATACACCTAAGATCGTGAAATGGAAGATGCCGCCACCTCCAACCTTGGTATGATCTCTCCACCGCTTATGGTCGATTGATTTCTGCTTTTACCTTTGAATCTTTCTTGTAGTTCCACCTCATGTCATTGATCTCCCGACGACGCATTTATGAAACACCGCCGAGGAGGAGGAAGGACAAAAGGTGCTCACCGGCAAGGCTACTCGTTGTATCACCGCTCGAGATGCCGGTTCACGAGGGAGGCGACACCACTGGCTTCGTGTCCTTTGTTGTGCCACCGACGAAAGTGTCCGCCTTCACATCGATCGCTGACCCGCTTTCCCTTTTTGCCACACACCACGCCCCGAAGACCAAGTGAGTGCCGCTAAGGAGGCCATACGCCAGCAGGGATCATGATGGAGCAAGTGAAGGTGGTTCGAGGCCAGCCAGCGGCTTATGATGCAAGCTCACTCTTCGTAGCAATGTCCAAGTAAGTTGGTCGCTTGTTCTATTAGGATATGCTACCTGAAATTTCTTCTTTCTCAAGATTTCCATATTTAGATCTCAGACACCCACCGGGTGGGTGTGTCGATTGAATTTTTGTACGGTGGGGCACGCTGAGTGCACCCACTGGTGTAGTCCCCGAGACTATGGTGGATCATGGGCAATGACTATAGTCTTTATACTTTGAACTTCTTCACTCGGTCCGGTCGGGCCATGTCGAATGGATCTTGGAACCGTGGGGCACGCTGAGTGCACCCACTTGGTGTAGTCCCCGAGACTATGGTGGATCACGGGCAATGACTATAGTCTAAGGAACTGTTTTTTTTTACACAAATGATCGCGACAGCTTGGCTATGGTTTTAGGATCATAACCTTTTGCTCTTTCGTCGATCGTCGAACCGACCAGTAAACCAAGGGGGCACGCTGAGTGCACCCACCGGTGTAGTCCCCGAGACTACCGTTGAATGTTTTGATTCGACCGTAGTCTTAGAAATGCTAATATTTTTCTTTAGTCACCGGAAGTGACCTGCCTTTGATGTTTTATCGATTGACTCTTCAAGAGAAATCTTATGAGCTCGTGGCCCGCTATACCTAATTGGAGAACAAATGATCCAGCTCAACCTTGACTTGAAGCTTGCTCAGAGAACTTGCAAAAGGCGAGAGACGGCAAAAGGTATGGTCTGGTGAGAACTTGACGATCGCCTTTTATCTTTCTACCCATTCTCAACTCGGGCTTATTGTTATTTTGCATATAAACCGGAGGAGGCTCAAGAAGAAAGACCACGACCTTGCAGAGAGTACGTATATGCTTGAGAAAACAAAGCTCATGGAAGAGAAACTGGTCTCACCGGCAAACTCAAGAGGAGAATACCAAACTCAAGGTTGCTCGACGCGCCAACAAGGAGGTTAGCCGATCAAGAATGACAAAGTTGCCCCGACCGATAAGGCCGGGCGAATCAAGGGAGGAGGAATGATCTCGAGGCTTATCCGATGGCTCGCAAAAAGTTATTCCTCATGCTCAAAGGTAATCTTTTTACTCGATCGCCTAGTTATCACCGATCGATCATAGAACCGTTAACTTGAACTCTAGTTGCATTTATAGAATTCGCTGTAACTTCAAGAGGAGACCAAATGAGTGGAGACAAGCCCGACCCCATCAACTCTCCCGTGAAGGATGAAGTCATTATGAATGTGCTCCGACTAGAGTCTCGCATTGCCGGTGTGGTGGACTATCTCGCCGATCGAAAGCTGCGTGTCGCTGGATCGACTAACACTCCGCCGCACTGCATACTTCGTAATGACCTCGAAGTTCTTAATGACTCGATCAATGAGGTTCCAAGTCGAGTGCAAGAATGGAAAAGTCTTCGCTGTGTGGTGCCGATGTTGCTCTATCTCTCGTTCGTGTCCACCGCAAGGAGGCGCTGGAGGAAAAGCCGCATCCATCAAAGTTGCAATACCAAGAAGTATGATTTCGATCTTTCATGGAGATTTTCATCGCCGCCCCACCCGGATTGTCGATGGATCGACCTTGACCAGCTTTGTGGCTCCTTCCAAATCCTCCACCGAGGAGTAAAAACTTCTATGCTCTACCTTAGATTTGCCTCGAATGCCGAGTGGTTTTGTAACCGATAACTTTAACGGCTTAACGCCTGAGCACTTTCAATCTGTAGGACGCTTATCCGAACTTGGTTTATCATCGAGCGTGCTTTTTATTTGCTTTTCATTCGAATATACTTCAATGCTTGAGCAAAGATCCTTGGGTGAATATCCAAATGACTTGCACTTCATCGATTTTGGGTGTAGGGATGAAGTACAAAGGCGCGATCGACTCGCTGCCCTTGCGGATCGGGATGGACCGCACGTGGTACTTGTGGTGCAGCTCAAGGAGAAGGTAGCAATGACCAAGACCTCGCCGCCCTTATGGATTGGGATGGACTGCACGCAGACTTGTGGTGCAGCTCCAATGAGAAGGTAGCAATGACCTGCACCTCATCGCCCTTATGGATTGGGATGGATCGCACGCTGTACTTGTGGCGAGTTCAAGGAGAAGGTAATTGTCAACTCGCTTCTCGTCATCCTTAAGCGATCGTGATGGATTTCTTACTTAGGCGTAGTACTGGATCTGCATCTAAGCCTCCGAGGGGAGGTTTTCTCCCACCTGTAGGGTTTTAAATACTTAGGCGAGTACTCGACTGCAGCTAAGCCCCGAGTGGGAGGTTTGCCTTCACTCGTAGGAATTTTCTATACTTAGGCGTAGCATCGATCTGCAGCTAAGCCCCGAGTGGGAGGTTTGCTCTCCACCAGAGAGGATTTTTCAATACTTAGGCGAGCACGGATCGCAGTTAAGCCCCAGTGGGAGGTTTGCTTCCACTGTAGGATTTTTTCAATACTTAGGCGAGTACCGATCGCAGCTTAAGCCCCCGTGGGAGGTTCGCCTCCACTCTGTAGAGATTTTTGATGGCGTGAGTTCAAGGAGAAGGTAGCACGACGACCTGCACCTCATCGCCCTGTGAAGCGACATTGTATTAAATACTTAGGCGTAGTACTGGACTGCAGCTTAAGCCCCGAGTGGGAGGCTGCTCTCCACTGTAGGATTTAAAACACTTAGGCGAGCACTGGATCGCATCTAAGCCCCAAGTGGGAGGCTGGCTCACCACTGTAGGATTTTAAAACACTTAGGCGTAGTACTTGACTGCAGCTAAGCCCCCAAGTGGGAGGCTGGCTCACCACTGTGTAGGATTTTAAAACACTTAGGCGTAGTACTTGACTGCAGCAAGCCCCAAGTGGGAGGCTGGCTCACCACTGTAGGATTTTAAAACACTTAGGCGAAACGGATTCAAGCTTAAGCCCCCGAGTGAGAGGTCGGCTCACCACTGACAAGGATTTTTTTACAAACTTAGGCGAGTACTTGATCAAGTAGCTAAGCCCCGAGTGGGAGGCCGGCTCACCACTGCAGGATTTTAAAACACTTAGGCGAGTACTTGACTGCAGCTAAGCCCCCGAGTGGGAGGCTGGCTCACCACTGGTAGGGATTTTAAAACACTTAGGCGCAGTACTTGACTGCAAGAAGCCCCCGAGTGGGAGGCCGGCTCACCACTGTAGGATTTTAAACACTTAGGCTAAACGGATTCGCAGCTAAGCCCCCGAGTGAGAGGCTGTCTCACCACTTGGGTAAGGATTTTTTTACAAACTTAGGCGAGTACTTGACTGCAGCTAAGCCCCCGAGTGGGAGGCTGGCTCACCACTCTGTAGGATTTAAAACACTTAGGCGTAGTACTTGACTGTAGCTTAAGCCCCGAGGGAGGCTGGCTCACCACTGCAGGATTTTAAACACTTAGGCTAAAACGGATTCGCTGAAAGTTAAGCCCCCGAGTGAGAGGCCGGCTCACCACTCTGGGTAAAGATTTTTTTTACAAACTTAGGTAAACGGATTCGCTGCCAAGCCACGACCGGGGAATTTTAACAAAAGTAATAACAATCATCGGGAAAATTATAACCTTCTTGATTTAGATAAACAAACTACAGAGGTACTTTTATTACATCTCATCCGAGTGAGTACTTATATAAAGGGCGAAGCAGCTCCGCATTCCAAGCTCGAGGCTCATCAATCCGCGATCGACGCTTGTAAAGATGGTACGCCCATTGTGGAGAACTCGTGACGGCGAAGGACCTTCCCAAGTAGGAGCGAAGCCAGTGGTTTCATGATCCACCGGAGGACCAAGTCTCCTTCTTGGAAGGCTCGACTTTCACATTTCCGCATGGAATCGACGCAAGTCTTGCCGATAGATAGTCGAGCGGATTAGAGCCATCTCTCTCTTCTTCTAAGAGATCGATCGCATCCCCGCCGGGCTTGTTCCGCTTCGCCTTCGTGAGTAGAGTTCACTCGAGGTGCATTAGAAGGGTCACTACAGAACTGCTTCAGCTCCATAGACCAAAGAATGGAGTTCTCCCAATGACCGATTAGGAGTGGTCCTCAATCCCCAAAGAACTGATGGAAGTTCATCGACCCAAGCTCCCCGCTGCATGTTTGAGATCACGATCACCGGGGTTTCACCCTTGAGAATTAGACCGCTTATGCTGCTCTTGTCCATTCGATCGCGGTGAGCAATCAAGCATAGTCGACCTGTAGGCGTTGAGAGGCTAAAAGGCTTTGAACTTGTCGTAATCAAAGTTTAACCCATTGTCGCGATGATGCTATGCGGAACTCCATATCTCTAATATCAATTCTCTAACTAAACCGATAGCGGCATGCATCGAGATTCTTAATGGGCTTGGCTTTGATCCATTTAGTAAACTTGTCGATCGCCACAAGCAAGTGAGTGAAGCCGCCCGCCAGCCTCGGGTCCGATCATGTCCAACCCCCAAACAGCTAAGGCCAAACGAGTGGAATCGCCTTCAAGGCGAGGCGGGCTTGTGCGACATATTGAATAGAACTAACAACCTTCACACTTGTCGACTATTTCTTTGCCATTTCATTTGCTTTTGGCCAAGAAATCTCGCCGGTATGCTTTAGCCACAATGGTCCGAGAGGACGATGATGGCCACAGTCCCCGAGTGGATATCTTCAAGAATTATCTCGACCTTCTTCCGGCGTGATACATTTCGCCGACTACCATGCTTTCTCGCATAACCGTCCCTTGATCACCGTAAAGGCCTTTGGATCGATTTTGACGATCCGTCGAGCCTCTTCTTCATTCTCTCGAGCTCTTTCCTTAAAATATATGCAATGTATGGCACTGCTCAATCGGGAGTGATGACCACAACTTCCATAATCAGTCGACCACGGTTGGGACCTCGACTTCACCGGATCATTGGCACTTTTGGCTGCGGGCTTCTTCGTGAAAGGATCTTCTTGCACTTATGGTGCGGATGTGCTCCAAAACACATTACATCGGAATGGCTTCCTCTTGGACCCTATTTTCGCCAAATCATCGCGAGCTTGGTTTTTAGTCGGGTATATGATGAAGCTCTAACCCTCAAATTTCTTCTCTAGCTTTCACCGCATTGCAAGAATCATCATGGCTGGGCTTCGACGCCCCACTCTTCATCACCGATTAACAACCAACTGAGTCATCAGAGACCATAAGGCGACGGACGCCGAGTGAAATGGCTATACGCAACCCATACAGAGTGCTTCATATTCTCGCTTCATTAATCGGGCGCCGAACTTTGAAGGCTTTTTCCTTCTTCTTCTCGCCGACCGTGAGCACTGCATCGATGACTTGTCCAAAGGTTGCAATGTAAGCAAAGAAAGGCTCTTTGCCGATAGGGAGCAAAGAAGCACCGGCTGGGTGGAGAGCAGTAGCTTTAGCTTTGCAACGCTGAGATCAGCCTCTCGAGTCCACTCAAACTTGTCTCGACTTCTTCATCACCGTAAAGAGGCAATGCCTTTTCACCGAGGCGAGAGATGAATCGACTTAAAGCGCCAAGCATCCAAGAAGCTCGACATCGTGAACACGCATGTATGCTTCATTCGGAGTATAGTGCCAACTTTTTTCGGTTACCACGATTCCTCGCTCGAAACAAGAAAACCGGTAACTTTCCGCCAGAACTCCAATGTGCATTTTGATGGATTAAGCTTGATATCATACCTCCCGAGATTGGCAAACGCTTCGCCAAGGTCACCAATAGTCGGAACCTTTCGTGACTTGACCACTATATCATCCAAGTATGCTTCCACATTCCGACCGATTTGAGTGAGCAAACACTTATGAATCATTCTCATGAACGTGGCTCGCATTCTTGAGACCGAATGGCATGGTGACATAATGTAGCATCCAACGGAGTGATGAAAGCTGTTTTGATCTCATCGGGTCCATACAGACGGATCCGATGGTACCCGAATAGGCGCCTAAAAAAGACAACCGCCACATCCCGCAATGAGTCGACTATTTGGTTGATGCGGGGAAGAGGGAAATGATCTTTCGGCAGGCCCGATTGATATGTTTGAAGTTGATGCACATGCGCAGTGACTTGTCCTTCTTGGGGACAACGACCACATTGGCGAGCCACTGGAGTGGTAAATCTTCTGATGAACTCTCGCTGCTAAGAGCCGAGTGACCTCCTCGCCAATAGCCTTTCTTCCGGATGGTGGACCGTCAAGATGTTCTTTGACAGGTTTAACTTTTGGGTCGAGTCGTAGGCGCATTTAGCCAGCCCCTCGAATACCCGCATGTCGCCAGAAGCTTCCATGCAAAGATGTCCCAGCCTCACACGGGAACCGGATGAGTGCTTCTTCCTATTTGGAGTCGAAAGTGTTGTTGAGATGTTGGTCGAGCAGCATTGGGGTCGGTCGGGTGAATGTGATCCCGCTTCGCCTCACCGGACGATCGAAATGCCGACCAGAAGCGGGCTTCTTGGCTCGCAACAAATCACCGGATCTGCAGCCTTCGATATTCTTGCAATTCTACCATCGCCATCCGAGCATCAAGAATCTTAGAGCCTTTCTCAAAACACCTTCCGCTTTCTTCCGATTGCCATTGATAAAGGATCACACCCTTGGGGCCGGGCATCTTTAGTTTAAGGTACACATAACATGGTCGAGCCATGAACGGCATACGCCGCCTTCCTGCAATAGCGTGATAAGCGCCCGAAATCCACCACCTCAAAGGTCAACTTTTCTTGGCGGAAATTCTTCAATCACCAAAACCACATCAAGAGCAATTTGACCGAGTGACTCAGCCTTCTTTCCGTGAATGACCCATGGAAACTCATGTTATCGGTGCCGAGTCCGACATCGAATGCCCATCCTTTCAACGCCTCTCGCATACAAGATGTTCGTGCCACTTCCACCATCCATCAAAACTTTGGTCACCGAGCCTTCGACGACCGGATCGACCATCAACGCTGCCTCCTGTGGGGCAATGTGTGCCTGATGATCGGACCGGTCGAATGTGATGGCGGTCCGGGACCATTTCAGATAATTGCCGCCGAGCGTACCATGTTCACTTCTCGTTGATAACTTTCAATTTACTTTTTGCTTTCAACGTCAAAGAAAATCATCGTGGTGGAATTGACCGGGGTATCCACCATCACTATCTTCCTTGTCCTCAACTTTGTCCGACTCCTTTTCCTTATCCTTGGCTGCTTCCTTTGAACCGCTGAATCAAGAGCCGACATCGTCGAAAGTGGTATGCTTCGTAAATGAGTTTACCCTCTTCATCTTTCTTCGTGTGAATGTGACATGGCAAGTCCAACACATCATTCCCATCTTGGTCTTTCACCTTCTTGGGGTTCCACGGACCCTTGGGTTTCTTTGAACTTTCCTCGGGTCACACCAAGGCTTCTCCGGAGCGGGTCAAGTTTCGGCTTTATGCTTCGCCTGGTCTCGAGTTCCCTCCGCCGCTTCATTAGCGGTTGACTTGTACTTACCACTCCGGAGCCGATCCTATTCTTCACCATTAGCATACTTGGTGGCAATCTCCATCATTCGACTCAGTCATATCTCCGTCCGACCGAATTTCAAACTCAACTCCCCGTTTTGACACCTTCCTTGAAAGCACAGATCGCTCGTGATCAAACACATTCTCAACTGTGGGTGCAAGGTAATCCATCTCTCGATGTAATCTCTCAAAGTTTCATTCGACTTCAGACACACGATCGCAGCTCACAACCCCGCTGGTCGCTGGTAAGTCCTTCAAATGTTCCGACAAACACTGGGCAAGATCTTCCTAAGTGTAAATACTGGGTGCTAATCGATTCAACCATGCTCGCCAAACCTCCAACATAAGGCAAATGCTTCATAGCTACCTCATCGTTAAGCCGCTAACTGACAGCCACTCGGTAGTCCTCAAGCCAGTGTCGCTTGACTCACCGTGAACTTATCGACTCAGCCGCCAACCTGGGGCGGAATCATCCGCCTCGATGGCTCCCGCTAAAACACTCGCCCCGAGACATGAACTCGGCCGAGGGAACATCTCTCGCTATGGCCTTCTCGGTGAGCCTGCTGTTCGCCGACCAAACCTTGAACGATGATGGATCTCGATCAAAGCCTCGTTCTCTCGGGTCGATCGAACCCTTCGCCAACACCGGGCAAGGCTCACATCTTGTTGCCTAGAGCGTATGATCCACCCCTTGGGGAGGGGTGGGCACTGACGCCGATCATTGCAATAGAATCGGTGCTCATACAGTTCATGGTTCTGTATCGATTATCACGCCGCCTCCATGTTCTCACGCCGGGGCGATCCTTGGACTATGGGCCGATCGATCGAATTCGCAGCGACGATCTTCCGTGAATCCTCGCCGCGGACTGTGATACGACTGAATTTTGATCTCCCGCTGCCCGGAGAAAATCTCGATCCGTTGAAAACCTCACCCGCCCGATCGAAGGCTGAATCGATTCGCTATACGGGCTATAGCTGCTAAATTCTGAATCATAGTTTGATATACCTGAGTTGGTTGTGGAAAGAGCCGACGCCGACCGGATTTCGAACCCGTGGTCGCGGCGCTGCCGAGAACTCGCCGGAGGTTCTCTCAGCCGAGTGCACTCGCCAGTTGGCTGCCGCATCCTCCAAGGCACGAGCCTCGGGTTTCTCCAACGATAGGAGGTGAAGCGATCCATGTTTCGGGCGGCGGTTCCTCCTCTGCAGCAAGTGAGGGGGCTCTGTAGGTACTTCGTGAGCTTGCGCCGATCGCTTCCACCGCCGCCCGCCGGTGCGGGGAATCAGAGAGGACTGCATGGTCCGCCGACCATCGTAACTCTCGCGTCGGATCGCTGCTATCGTGACTTCGGATGCAGTTCGCGAGCCGCCGACAGACGAATAAAGCCGAGAGATTCGCCTGGCTCGACCGCCGCAACTTGGGAAGTGGCCGACCGGCGAAGCCACCGCATGCCTCACCCACCGCTGAAGCCTCGACCACCAGAGCGCTATGCGCCGGTGGGAGATCGGGAGGAGGACGGGACAAGAACCGACCCATACTGGGTCGACGGTTTGCCGCAGGAGGACGCCATGGACGCACGCGCTGAAGTGCGCGCTTCATGGACGGGAGCGCAAGTGACGCCGAGAGGAGCCTCCTGAAGCTGCGGAGTCATCGGCGATGAACGTGAGCGCACCGAGACGGATCTCGCGCCTTCACCAAAACTCCACCTGAAACCATGATGTAGGAGATCGAAGAATCCCAACTTCTCCAAAAATCGCTAGAACACCTGCCCCACGGTGGTGCCAACCGTCGTGGTTCTAAGTCCGACAAAGAGAATGGGGGTAGGTATGGAGAGGCAAGATACTAGCTATGGAGTAGTTGTATACGCACGAGTTTTACGAGTTCAGCCCTTCTGAGGAAGTAACAGCCCTACGCCCTGGAGCCCTGGAGGCGGTCGACTAGATTATATGCGTATGAATTACAGGGGTGCGAACCTTCACCGTGGAGGGGTGGCTTATAGAGTGCGCCAGACCCCAGCCAGCCCACGAAGCGGAGGGTTAAAGGTACAAGTTAAGGCTGCTGCCATCGTAACGCCTACATAAAGTGTCATCATGACCATAAAGACTACTTAATTACAGCACTGCTTGGACACAGAGTGGTTCTTGAACTCCCCGGTGGTCGAGTGGGTCTTCATGGTCGAAAGGTGTCTTGAGTCTGCCGAGTGAAATCCTACCAGGTCGATCGAAGGCCGCTTCTTCTAAAGATGTCCTTGGGAGGGTACTTTGACAAAGTTCATGACCCTACCCTAGGTACATGACTTCATCAAATATGCCTGCCTACAACATACACACACACCCTTCAATCTCCTCCTTTATGTGTCCTGCCTCGGTCTCTCTCATATGGTCGACACACGTAAACTCTCATCCCTCTTTCATCGATCTCACAACCGCACACCTCCGCCTATCTAGCTAGTAGTTGGGCCTCGCACCACCTCCTAGCTCCATTCTCTCCGCTTATTCGCCTCACTGGGCCTTATTTGCCTCTAACAAATGGACGACACCGACCGATCTCTCGCTATACATATAGCTAGCTAGGTCCTTATAACTCGCTTTTACCCACACGCTCAATCGATCTACCTCATTAGTTGTGTCTCCCTTCCTCCGACAAACAACAATTGATCTACCGATCTAGTTAGGTTTGCTTACCAAACACATGGTTCCCTTCATCATCCATGGATGCGCCCGACAGATCTATCACGCATGCACACACGTAAACACATCCCCACTCTTATTGATAACATTGCAGTCCACCCTCAGCTTGTCTAGTAGGCCTCCCACCATCTTCGAGAAGCAACTCCATCACCCATCCAACACTCTACCCCTCCCTCCCTCTCTCTCTCTCTCTCTCTCTCTCTCCATCATATTTCCCGCCCTTCATTTATGTATGGATGTCGACCGATCTCCCTCAAGACATAGCTGGGTCTCTCCTTCTCAACACATATACGAGTCGCTTCTACCTCTATAGTTAGGCCTCTACCTACCCCTCCCCCACCCCTCCCCCCCACACACACCGATACATCGAGCCCTAGTCATGTCTCCCGCCACACACAAACTTGACATGTGCCCTCTAATCGCTCCTAGAGGCCACCGCCTCATATCTTTGACTTGCACACACACACACACTTTCGATGGCTCTTCATCGATCTCGCACCCACCCACTTGATCCTCTTCGACTCTATCGATAGCTATGACCCTCCCTCTCTTCTCGGATTGCTTCAACCTCTATGTATGATATGGATAGGCCCATTTCACACACATTGCATGCAAAATTTTTTTGAGATGTCATCGACACATATTCCCACAAATAATTCACAAAATCAACCCCCACCCCACCCCCACCCCACCCCAAAACAAAAAACACTCACTTAACGCGGGTTTGTATCTTCACACACACCCACATAGGTGGGGGACGTGCACGAAGAGAAGAGGTGCATGCATGACGACGATTCCCATCTCTTTCCCAACCACACCCGCTGGTACACGGTGGAGCTCATTTCAGATGAAAAGGCAGCCCACGGGTAATTTGGCACGTAATCGTTGTCCACTTGGTGGAGGGAGGATCGCCTACCACGGGTGAACAAACAAATTAAGCATTTGACGTGTTATGTTAAAAAGAGGCAAACCATGTGGGGCCTACCTTAGAGGCAAGGCTCTATACACCGGAGTACTTTTGATGTGTCCTGCCAACTCGCAGAACTAGGAGAAGCTTGCTTAGCACGTCCGCCTCCCCGCCCACGGGCGCGGTGGCTCGAGGATGAGGTGAAGCTTGCCCGCCACGCCCGCCTCCCCGCCCCATGCCCATGTGGCTCGAGAGACGAGGAGAAAAATTTACTACCCTTCCGCTTACTCCTCGCCCCTACTACCTTGGTTATAGAGATTATATCATATTGTTTGAATATATATGTCCTTAGTAGATTTCAATATGAACTACTAGTACATACTCCAAACACCGATGTATATAGACATATTTTAGAGTGTAGATTCACTCATTTTTCTCCGTATGTAGCACTCTCCCTCGCCTCGACCTCGCCATGTGGTGGACGGCAGCAATTCATTCGGTCTCATATAGCCGTAACGATATATACTGCACTACCATTATTGCTCGATTTCTTGAAGAGGCTAAGAGCCAATCGCAAGGTTAATATTTTGGAGATGCCAAGCTTAAGGTTATAGGAGAACGAGTAGTAGGTGTCACGCCATTTATAAATAAAGTTTTTTTTTTCTTCAAGGGCACGACGCAATCTGATAGGTTCATATGGAGAGAAAAGGAAACCGCCCACTATATACATAGTCGACGGGCCAGCCTACACGGCTGCTTGTCAGGGTTGCTTCTTCACACTCTCGCACAAACGATCAGGGCTACATCTCTAACATCCCGACGGATCACGTCCGCTTGGGGAAGGGGTGGATGCTTAGTGTAGATGCGGTGGTCGCCGCCGACGGCGAAACCCACTGCCGGCACGTCCCCGATCAAGGGTCCCCACCGCTCTTCTCACAAAGCCGGTGAGGTTGCTTCGCCCTTGCTCACGCCGCGACGTAAGCAGTTGTCTCCCCGCCGCCTCCTCAAGGTTGAGCTACGCCCTCGTGTACAACTCCCTTTACAGCCGGCTTGCACCATCGCCTCCACTGCCCACATCACTCCCCTCGTGGATATTTATCTACTTCATTGCCCCGCACAAACCTCTCATCGCTTCTACTCCGATCAGTATTTGTGATGAGTTTATGTCTCATCAACTAGTCCCAAGAATCTTATTATAATCATGCTTCTTCAATTTCTTTGTTACAGGATGCTCATCTCGATTTTGGTGAAACTGCACAAATGATCCGATGGTCAAAAGGTTGCAAACTTCATTTATTAGGAAGCTCAAACGCTGCCAGAAATTGAAGCCTGGTCAGGTTCACGGTTCAAGGGCTAGACCGTGATGGATCGCTTTTTTCTTTAGTTGCTCTGCTCCAAGATAAGTGTCAACTTTAGTAGTACAACTTTGTACTAAAGTTTGCACAAAGTTGAGACACTTATTTTGGAACGGAGGGAGTACATATTTGCTATGATATGTCAATCATTGAGATGCAATAGCATGCATGTTAGTCTCCTTTGTATTTGATGAAATGTTGCAACGGGCAACCTTGGACGAAGATACATGTAATGTAACCTGAAGTTCATAGCATTGTACAAATTTATCTCACGATAAATTACAAGACGTACTATACTAGTACTTCCTCCGCTCCTAAATATAAGTCTTTGTAGAGATTTCACCATGAACCACATGCGGATGTATATAGATGCATTTTAAGTGTAGATTCATTCATTTTGTTCCGCATTTAGTGGAATCTCTACAAAGACTTATCTACTAGTAATAGCTAGCCCTCACTACTAGGAATTCTCTATCCTCTCCTTGAGCCACATCATCAAAATTGATGTAGCCTTTAGATGAAGTAAATCAGTCCATAATAGCCGCATCCGATCTAGACGTTGAGAGGTTCAGACTAAGACACATGCAAGCATGCAGAAATACCATGGCACATGCATGTGAGTGGGTTTTAAATCACATCAACATGTTCGCATGCAAGCATGCACCGTAGCATGCATGTAAGTGAGCTTTAAGTCCCATTAACATGTCAAAAAGAAAATATAATCCCATTATGCAGAGAGTTGGCTGATCTTTTTTCCTTACGGGATGATCTAAATGATGATGGGAGTTTATTTAGTTTGGCTACCACATTTTTCATGCGGTTATAGAGTTTTTTTTAGTTCTATGAAATCGATAATTTTGCGCAGAGAGATATACCGCTGTTCCGCGGCAACGCATGGGGACTCATCTAGTAATATTTAGGAACGGAGTGAGTACTATGTAAAGAGTTAGGTGTCGCACAGTGATAGTGTGAGGTGGGCCATGTAATCACTGAGCCTCATGTTTTCACCGCTTGCATGCCTCCCCGTCAGTAAGAATGGAGAAATTGTAATCTAGTAGTAGTACATCCTTTCACGAAAAGCTGGGACATCCAAAGAGCCCTACCACCTCAAGAATAAAGACCAATGAGCCGCCAAATCACATAGACCCAGCAAGAAGTTGGACGACGAAGAAACCATCACTTGGCGCTAAAGGAGAGGTCGCGTTCCCTCCGCCGGCATGAATGCGCACCGATTCTTTGAGCGGCGCCGACTATTTCTGGCGGGAAGGGCACAAGCATGGAGGGGCTTTGGTGGGCCAGCTGGTCGAGCGGGCGCAGACTGGTCCGCATGTCCCTACCGGACACGCATGGAAACGAGAGGATGCACCACTCTCATAGCTAAAATCATACACTACACACCATCTCTCAGAGGAGTAGGTCGATCTCGCCTTCTAACACACACATGTCGTTAAACACACACACACACGCACACACGCACACGACGCACCTTGGTCCCGCTGCACCTTCTAACGTGACTTATTACACCTAGATGGAGGGAGTAGTAAGTATACAAGATACGGTGGCACACCGACTTAAGTCGAATACAAGTGCCCAAAATTTGTGTGCATGTTATAATAAGGATTCACTTAAAATAGTACGTGAGCGTAACAAGAGGGATCAATTGAATGTGTTCCTGAGCAAAGAGCGTAGATGTGTGAGGTAAGATACATCGCCGGGCGCTTTTAATTTTTCTTATTAATTTGTTTGTTTCACCCCGACTGGTCGGGACCCAACGTATTACGTGGAGAGAGGTAAGGTGACTAAGGCTGCATTATTTCTGCACCATCGTGGATAGTCTTACCACCAAAGCCACATGACACGATTATGATTGAAATCCCAATGACTCCCACACACACACAAAAAAACATGGCATGCTTGTCACACTAATGCAGGAATGTATAAAAGGTTATTTCCTCGCTGAACATAACAGAGGGTTGTGTAGCTGGTTAGCCTGTTCGCCATCAAACTTGAGGTCTCGGTTCGATAACTACACTTGAGCATAATTTGTGCCAGGAGGATTCTTTCGACCGTCAAAATGTTTTCTAGGGTTTGCACGCCACACACTCTCTCTCCAAGATATATATACACGCCTGGAGCCTCAGCGCTAGAAGTTGTTTCTTCACACTCTCGCCTCTCTCCAGATCTAAACAAGACTTCATTGGCTCTTCTTCTCATCACGCTGCTCAAAGAGCCTCGCAGGATCCGTCCTCACGGAAGGGAAGGAGGCTTAACGCTCTGCTTGGGTGAGGGACTACAGAGAGTTGTTCACTTTCCACCCAACGGCGGGCGCTGGAGGGCCTTCAATTCTTCTTCTTCGCCGCCTCTGTTGCCCATCGAACCACGCCCAAGAACCTTAAGGTATAATTTACTTACTCCACATGCATTGCTCTAGCTGCATGTATACCATGAATCTAGGACGTGGTTCAAAGAGGAAAGGAGTGGGGAAAGTAGGGAAAAGTTGTATATAGCATGAATCTAGGACGTGGTTCAAAGAGGAAATGAAGGGGAAAGTTGTATATCATGAATCTAGGACGTGGTTCAAAGAAGAAAGGAATGGGGAAAGTAGTGGGGAAAGTTGTATCGCATAAATCTAGGACGTGGTTCAAAGAGGAAAGGAAGGGCGAAGTACTAGTTCAAAAGGAAAGGAAGGGACAAGGTCAGAGTTTGAGCAGACTAGATTTGTTGCATTACATAGGGAAAGGTGTCTAAAGATAACAAAATGGGACCAACACAAATATGCTCCTTGGTTGTTTGTTCTTTGTTGCAACAGATCAGGCATGACCACAAGACATCGGTAGATGCACATGGCTCAAAAGGCCCACCGCCCCTGCAACTCATTAGCCGTTGTTAATCTAAGGCCATGTTTGTTTAAAACTCCCTAGTCCCTACCTGCTTGGTTCCGTGGACTAAACATGGACTAGAGGTTATTAAATGACATGCTAAAAGACCATGTTACCCCTAGTAATGAACTAATAGAGACAAGGTGCGATGCGTAGGTGGGCAATCTTGAAAAGTCCCAAAAAGACTCCTCGTGGTCTTCTTTCTTTAGTCCCAAATGCCCACTTTTAGTCCCTAAAAGTCCTCCTGTTTGGTTTAGATGGACCGACACGGAGTTTTTTAGTCCCTACACCAAAATGTCCCTCGTAAACAAACACCTCTAATAATGCCACTGAAAATTGATGCAATGCCACAATTAAAAGCAAATTACATGTTTAACAAATTTTATTGTTAATATAATATCTATGTTAATATTAATCAATGCCACCGCTTGAGAAATGCTACCGCCTTGCTTTCTTTCCCATTTAGATAAGGTAGATGCTTCTTTTGTTGGCTTCGTGTCATCCACCGTTATTGACCACTAATTGTTTCCTTTGCACCTCTCGTAAACAGGTTATCTATTTCAATTGTTGTTATTGTGACTTTTTGTTGCAATCGCACAAAACACTTTTGTTTTAAGAGTGTTTTGTGCAGTTCAACCAAAATGTCACAACCGACAACGTTGTTTGATTGCTTGATCTTAGTGGAACTGCACAAGAGGAGATCTTACTTCCTATCCATTAAGGCTAATTTGGTTCAGATCTTCTTCTTGTGAGTTGTTTGAATTCGATCATGAGAGGTCAAGATTAGCCTTCTTCACATGATTCGCAGTAGTGCTTTCATATGTTGTGCTACTTGTACGATAATGTTGCTTGATTTTAGTGAACTCGCACAAATGGAGACAAGACTTCCAATCAGATGTGCAACCGTAATATCCCATTGAGGTAAGATATGGATATTTCACAACCGCCACCTGTATTTTGCCACTTTCATTAGAAAATTAAGTTTAGTACTATACTTGTGCTCCCTAATTGACATGCCAAATCTTACATTGAAGGTGAAGCTTGTCCGTATTGAACCAAGTGATGAAGGGGAAGAACAAGCGGAAGAAAACAAAATCAACTCCCTGTGTCAGAATGAAGTTAATCGGAACTGTGATGACACAAGTAATGATATAGTTTTGCATCTTAATTTATTGCTATGGCTGGAACGAGCAATTGTTTTGCCACTAATTGATGCCACTCTAATGTAATATAATTATCTCTACTTGTGCAAACAGGATCTTCTTTGAAGATACCATATATTTTAGTGGAACTGCACAAGAAGATGTTGGAAACATTAAACTAATCGAGGAGTATATAGTAAGCATGGCCACCACCGTGAGATAGCAAACAGATGGTTCCGAGAAGTGCTTCATCTCGATGTTTCACACAATAAGCCTCCCGACAAAGGTTGGTACTCGCCCACCGATTTCATCCATATGATTGAGCTTTGCCATCTCTATTGGTGTTGTGCTACTGCTAGATATTGTCATGAAAAAGTGGTATTGTCCTTGAGAAGTGCTTCATCTGTGTTGTTTTAAATATTTCCTTTCCTTTTTTCGAGCAAACAGGATGCTAGCATTTAGTAGTCCTCTTGTCTTTGCACAACAGGATCATCTTCCTCTCAAGAAGAATATGGAGTACGTGAAGTGACTAGTTCCGATTATGCCAAGATGAAGAAGCCCTGCTCTATCTTCTCTCATCGAAGGAGCAGCTGAAGGATGGTTACATTACTCCCCACAAGACCAAACTAACTTCAGCTCGTATGACCGACAAATTCCATCTTTTGCTGTGATGCGAGTACAATGTTGTTCTAGGATTCTTTCTCGTGAGTTCCATTTTTCTAAAAGTGTGTTTTACATGGACCATGTATGTGCCTCGCTGAAACTGCTCAATCCATAGTATAGTTTGCTTTATACTAATCACTTTTTTGTATTTGTGCAAACAGGGTGCTCACTTGATTTCAATGGGAATCGCACAAAAATGCTCATGAATACATCGAATCATTCATTTCACCACAAGAAAGGAGGTGCCGATATGTTCAAGGCGCTGCAAACATATAAGGGCTTAAATCATACAAAGCTACGCGCTTAATTTGGTTGATTTTGGTGAACCGCACAAAAAGAACAAGCTGGTTTATTTAGCACGAGGTGTCATGTCAATGTCCGAACTGATGGCAAACCCCGCCCATTCCACAATCGTGAGGCATTTGATATTTGGAATGTGACAATTTTGCTCATTGATTTTAGCAAGAAATGTGTTTGATATTTTCAATGGGACGCCCTGCTTCGTCAAAGCAGCCACCGATCAATTTTTTCTTTATTCTTTAGTTGTGAAGTAAATATTGCTTCCGACATGTGAGTCAGCCGAGATGCATAATCATGATTGTTTTGAATGTTCTCTATGAATTGTCGTGCCTGTGTTTGATTGCAATGTACGTAAACGCTAAAAGCTGCTCAAACTTTGTACTCCTTCTGTCCTTTTACTTTGCACATTGTGAAAGTGCATACTTTTTTGTATAAGATTGGTCAAAGTAGAGATACTTTGACTCGGCAGACAAAACTTGTATGCGCACTAGAAAGGACCGGAGGGAGTACATGTGAAACTGCTGCAAACGAGGTGATCACCCCGAATAATGCTAGTACGATATTTTTGCATGTTCATCCAATGCCAGTGATACAGAATTTAACTAATCAAATAAATTCATTCATACACGGTCAGATTTCATATAAACATGCCGGATTTCATTACATTTCATACATTCTTCAACTAAAAGGGGTGCTACTGAGGTATAATTAATTAACCGGTTACCCACCTGTGTCCCGCTTGAGTCAACAGAAGCTTAAGGACTTAATCAAGCAGGTGCAGTTGCAGTAATCGACATGTGGCCTGTTGGGCCCACGTGTCACCACCAACCGCAGAAGCGTAGCTAAGAAGCAGTTTTCTCCAACAGCAGCTCACCGACTCCATCGCCGCCGCCAAGAAGCTAACCGCCGCCAATGGTCAACCCGCTTAGCTTGGCTTCAACAAGAGGGTAGCAGGGTGGCCTTTACTTGGACCCAAGCGCGGCATCTACCGTGTTCTACTTTTCCTCGTTTATGTGGCACGGCCCTCGCTGGTAGCTGGCGGGCTCGGCGAGCGGGCGATGTCTCTTGTCTCGCCGG
>JAHIAM010001336.1:0-22171 GCA_021605205.1 Aegilops longissima | reverse complement strand
TACTATATTTTCTCGATCCTTTTGGCTTATGGTCAGTAAGGGACTTTTGTTCTATGCTTTGAGTAGATTCATGCCATGCCTTGTTTTGCTATTATAAGTTCCTGTAGCATGTTGTTTTCTTGCTCTTCAACATTGCTACCGATGCTGTTTTTGCCATGTCCAAATTTGATATTTTTTGCACTTTTGCCATGCTTGTTTGGACCTGTTATGATGTGATTTAGCCGTAGCTCGTGTTCATCTTTTGTCAAGCATCTTGAGTAGATCACTGCCATATACTTTGTTGGTACGCTTGGGTGCAGTAGCTTAATTTCTTGTTGCTTGCTAAGTGGCATCATGTCGTTAATGGCGATTTGTGCCATTCTTGTTTTGCTTGTCATTTGCAAACCGTGCATCCGATTCCGTGATCTTTATATCGATTTCAACCAAATCATCTCATCTTTCCAGCGCATACTTGGTTTGCCAAGTTGATGCCTGGTTCATCATTTTCCTTCCGGAGCGCCGATACGCATTGCATATCACATCTCGCATATCATGCCATGTTTTGCATCATGTTGCTTGTGCATTGCACCGTGATTTATTGTGGTTCCTTTGTTTGTGTTCTTGCTTTGGGTAGAGCCGGAGACGAGTACGTGAACGAGGAACCTGTTGAGAACGCTTACGAGGATCAAGCTTTCGACAACTCTCGAGAACATTGCGTGCAAGATGACCATACCTCAAATCACTTCTATCTTTGCTATGCTAGATGCTCGCTTTTGCTATGCCTATGCTACGATGCCTATCACTTGCTTATCATGCCACCCATATTGCCATGTCAGCCTCTAACCATCCTTTCCTAGCAAACCGCTGATTGGCTATGTTACCGCTTTGTTCAGCCCCTCTTATAGCGCTGTTAGTTGCAGTGAAGATGAAGTTTGTTCCTTGTTGAACATGGAGATGTTGTTCCTTTTTGGAACATGTTTACTTGTTGGGGATATCACAATATATATCTGCTATAATTAATGCATCTATATACTTGGTAAAGGGTGGAAGGCTCGGCCTTATGCCTGGTGTTTTGTTCCACTCTTGCCACCCTAGTTTCCGCCATACCGTGTTATGTTCCTTGATTTCGCTGCTCCTTACACGGTTGGGTGATTTATGGACCCCTTGACAGTTCGCTTTGAATAAGACTCTCCAAAGAAGGCCCAACTTTGGTTTTACCATTTGCCACCTAAGCCTTTTTCCCCCGGTTTTCGCGAGCCCGAGGGTCATCTTTATTTTAACCCCCCGACCAAAGGTTCTTCGAGTGTGGCCCAAACGAGTAGATCATGGGGCCACCACGGGAAACTCGAGGCTTGGTTTTACTCGAGGATGTCTCATCCGATGTGCCCTCGAGAACGAGATATGTGCAGCTCCTATCGGGATTTGTCGGACAATCGGGCGGCTTTGCTGGTCTTGTTTTATTGCTGTCGAAATGTCTTGTAGTCCGGGATTCCGAGATTGATCGGTCTTCCCGTAGAAGGAATATCCTTCGCTGACCGTGAGAGCTTATAATGGGCTGTTGGGACACCCCGCAGGTATTATCTTTCAAAGCCGCGTCCCGCGTTATGAGGCAGATGGGAATTTGTTAATGTCCGTTGTAGAAAACCCGGTTGACCTTAATTAAAAATACACATCAATCAAGGTGTAACTGTGATGGTCTCTTCGGCGGAGTCCGGGAAGTGAACACGGTGTTGGAGTTATGTTTGACGAAGTAGTTCAGATCACTTCTGATCGCTACTAGCTTCACGACCGCGCTTTGCTTCTCTTCTCGCTTCTTTATGCGATGTAGCCACCATATATGCTAGTCGCTGTCTGCAGCTCCACCTACAACTCTGTCCTTCCTATAAGCTTAAATAGTCTTGATCTCATGGTGTGAGATTGCTGAGTCCCCGTGACTCACGTGATTCTACCAAAACAGTTGCAGTGTGCCGACGATGCCAGCAGGTGTGACGAACCGAGCTCAAGTGGAGTTCGATGAGGAACGTGGTCGCATTATGTGTCTTTTCCCGATGATCAGTAGTGGAGCTCAGCTTGGGACGATCGGGATCTGTAGCATTTGGGGTATCTTTTTTATTTTGGTTCCGTAGTCGGACCTTGAGTGTAATCTGATGATGGATGTTTATTTATGTATTGTGAAGTGGCGATCGTAAGCCAACTATGTATCTCTTTCCTTATGTATTACATGGGTTGTGTGAAGATTACCTCACTTGCTACATTGCTTTCAATGCGTTATGCCTCTAAGTCGCTCTTCGACACGGGAGATATAGCCGCATCGAGGGCGCTATGTTGGTAATCGAGCCTTCCCGACTTAGGAGCCCCCGCTTGATTGTTTGTCGGCGTTGTTGAGTCTAGAACGGAAAATGTTTTGAGTCTTAGGATTATATATATCGGAGAGTAGGATTCTTTTACTCCCCACCCCTTCTGCCGCCTCGTGAGGTCTCCCGACGAGAAGTTTTGACTTCCTCTCTCAAATTTCACTAAAAAAATTTTAGGATCACGCTGGTATCTTGGAATCGTTCGATGGTTTTGTGACGAGAACATTGTTCTTGGTGCCTCCCGACATTTAGGGTTGTGGCAGTGTCCGGGAGTTGAGCTCCGAGGTGTTGTCGCCACAATTTTATCGCTGCAGTTCGAATACCTGAGTTTTCCGACATCGAAATCTCTTTTGTGCAGTTGTTTGTGAGATAACCCCGATAACCCAAAGATCGGGCGTAGCTCGAGTATTGCCATGACTTGTATAACGGATGTTTTTCAAGGTCGAGGTACACGATTTCAAGGTTTCTTGGTTATGTGTTGACGGATGGATACCGATCTAGGTATTGTTAGTTTGGGTGATATATTTTGTGTCCCCTGTATCCCCAACACCAGATTGCATAACCGTAAAGTTTCGAGTTTATAGGTGGGATTCAAGTAGCTCCTAGCATTTCTTCCCGCAGATATTTGGTTCGTGATTGGGTAATCCTACCACTTATTTGTTCCAACAGATTTGTTATTTTTTTCATCAACCCTTAATCAAGTGGCTTCTCACCTTAATGGACGCGGTGATGTTCGCTTTTGGAATTCATTCGCTCATCCTTGTTCAATGTTTATTGTGAAGACTATATGTTGCAATTTCTATCCGCTGATTCAACTTGACTATTTGTCATCAAAGTGCTAACGGATGTCACCTCTTCAGATGGCTCCGCCAACGCTGCGTAATCCGGAACGGAATGATGGGAATCACGAACCTCCACCTCCACCTCCGCCTCCGAGGCCTGGCAAGCTATCATGGCAGCCACCAATGCCAATGCTTAGATGATTTTGCAGCTCTTGCAAGAGCGCATCAAGGGCAAGGCAATCAAGGAAATCAAGGTCAAGGCAACAACCAGCCGCACTTTGCTACCTCACCAGGCCTCGCTAATCAGCCAAGTCTTTCAGCTTCGTCGAGGCCACGACGCCGACGATTGGCTTGTGGACATCTGCAAGCATTTTGAATGTAGCAATGTCGCACCGAGGACTTTGTCAAGTTTGCATCGCTTCAACTCAAGGACCAAGCTGCCGAGTGGTACCAAGAATACAAAGATTCCAGAGGAGGTCGTGGTCATTACCGGGATGAGTTCCGCCGAGATTTCAGAGCTCACCACATTCAAAAGTGTTGTTGAGAGCAAGCGTGAGGAGTTCCGCATCTCAAGCAAGGCAACATGTCTGTATCAATACAATATCCAGCCCAGAAACTCGCCGCTTTGCTAAGCAAGACGCCCCTCGATGAAAAGAGTATGATCTATCAATTCAGAGGTGGTCTCAGAGAAGATCTGCAATTAGCTCTTGTGCTTTTTGAGCCGTAAAAGTATGATGAATTCTACAACATGGCATCAAGCAAGAAGCTGCCCAGCTCAAATGTGAGGCTTCTAAGAAGAGAATCAGGATGCAGTTCACCTTCTTCTTCCTCTCAAGTGGCAGCTAAGCAGAAGAGGTTCTACCTTCCTCCTCCTCCGCTCACCAGCCTTATCAGCAGAAGAACTCAGTGGTCGTGGATCTTCCCACCCACCCAACCCAAAGCTATCGTAACAAGTCTAATTCTCAAGCTCCAAGGTCAAGTGCTCCTTACCACCGTCCCGCCTCGTGAGGTGACTTGCAACAAATGTCAGCAGAAGGTCACTATGCTAACAAGTGCTTCAACCAAAGGCGCCTTCCGCCTCCTCCTCCGTGAAATCTTCCAGCAATGCAAGGGTCAAGCATAATCCAAAGCATGCCAAGGTGAATATGATGAATGCAGCTCAAGCGAGGAATCTTCCGATGTGATAATGGGTAATCTCGCTTAATGATATTCCCGCAAAAGTCTTATTTGATACCGGTGCATCGCATTCTTTCATGTCATATCCTTTTTGCATCAAGCACAATGTTGACACGTAGATTTTGTCCAAAGTTATGCAAGTTGTTTCTCCAGAAAGCTTATGACTTCTAGTTTGTTGTTCCCAATGTCTCTATCAAGATGGGCGATTATAGATTTCTGCTAAACCAATTGTCCTTGGTGACTCGGATATTGATCTTATTCTCGGATGGATCGCTTTCAAAGACAAAGCTCAGCTTGATTGTGCTGCTGTGAAATTCAATTGACTCACTCTTCTAATGATGTGATCATCTATGCCGCTCGTGATGAAACCATTCGGTTGTTTTCTCTCAATGAGAAGGGCGAATTGATGCTATCTCTCGATTCCAAATGCTTGTGAGTACCAAGATGTCTTTCCGTAAGAGCTTCCGGTATGCCTCCTCATCGCCGCTTGAGTTCGTATCGATCTTGAGCCCGCATCGAACCCGCTTGCAAGCGCCCATACAAGCTTGGACCTGATGAGCTGAAGGAATTGAAGAAGCAACTCGATGAACAAGAGCGCCTGGTTTGATCGCATCGAGTTCATCTCCTTGGGGTTGTGGTGTTCTTTTGTCCGAAGAAGGATGGCACGGACCGACTTCAGCGCCGACATCCGCCCATTGAATAAGAAGACTATCAAGAACAAGTATCCACTTCCCAACATCAATGAGCTTTTCGAGCAACTCAAAGGTGCTAAAGTGTTCTCCAAGCTTGACCTTCAGATGGGTTATCATCGATTCAGATTCGTGAACAAGATATTCCCAAGACAGATTCGTAACAAGCTTTGGTTCTTATGAATATACCGTCATGTCTTTCGCCTTGTCAATGCTCCTCCAACATTCTCTCTCGATGATGAACTTCATCTTCAACCCCTACACCAATGAATTCGCCTTGGTCTATCTTGATGATATTTTGGTCTTCCAAGAATAAGAAGGATCATGCCAAACATTTGCGATTGGTGCTAGACAAGCTCAGAGAGCATCAATTCTATGCTAAGTTCTCCAAATGTGAATTTTGGCTTGATGAAGTGCTTTATCTTGGTCATATCATCTCCGCCAAGGGCATCGCTGTTAATCCCGAGAAGGTGTCCGCATTGTGAATTGGGAACCTCCTCGTAATGTCAAGCAGCTTCGCAGTTTTCTTGGTCTTGCAAGCTATTGTCAAGATTCGTTGAGAACTTCTAAGATTGCAAAGCCTCTTTCCAACCTCCTCCGTAAGCATGTGAAGTATGTCCGGTCTCCCGAGTGTGACGTTGCTTTCAATACTCTCAAAGAGAAACTCGTCACAGCTCCTGCCTTGACTCCTCCCGATGAATCCAAGCCATTCAAGTTTTCTCGTGATGCTTCTCTTCAAGGTCTCGTGCTGTGTTAATGCAAGAGAAGAGAGTTGTGGCTTATACCTCTCGCCACCTGAAGCTCAACGAAAAGAACTACCCCACTCACGATCTTGAGTTACGGCAGCTTGTCCATGCATTGATAACATGGAGACATCTCTTGTTGGAAGGAAAGTGGACATTTTCACCGATCACAAGAGTCTCAAGTATATCTTCACTCAACCCAACCTCAACCTCAGTGCACTCGATGGGTCGAAATGATTCAAGAGTACAACCCAAGTATTGAATATACTCCGGCAAGGCCAATGTCATTGCAGATGCTTTGAGCAGAAGGCTTATCGCAATGCTTAATCCTCAAGCCCTTCCAACCGGATCTCGTGAAGCTTTCCGCAAGCTGAATCTTCAAGTTGTTCCTCAAGGCTTTCTTGCCAACCTCATAGTCTCTCCTACTTTGGAAGATCAGATTCGTGAGGCTCAACTCCTGGATACCATGGTGAAAAGGTGAAACGTGGTATCGACAAGGGCATTTCCAAGTACAAGTGCTTCCACATTGATGACAAAGATACTTTTCTTCGAGGACCGGATTGTGGTTCCTAAGGGTGATCTACGAAAGTCATTATGAACGAGGCACACAATTCGCTTCTATCCATTCATCCCGAAGTACGAAGATGTACCATGACCTCAAGCAACATATTGGTGGACTCGAATGAAGCGAGAAATTGCTCAATTCGTGAATGAGTGTGATGTCCGCAGAAGAGTGAAAGGTAACACCAACGACCAGCTGGTCTCCTCCAACCTCTTGCTATTCCGAATGGAAGTTTGATCATATTGAAATGGACTTCGTGGACTGGATTTCCAAAGTCCAAGCATGGAAATGATGCTATCTTCGTTGTCATTGACAAGCTTACTAAAGTGGCTCATTTTCTTCCTATCAAAGAATCTATCACAAAGAGCTCAGGCATGTGAGCTATACACCTCCAGTGATTGTCTCCTTGCACGGCATTCCACAAGTGATCTCTTCTGACTGTGGCAGCATCTTTACCTCCAAGTTTTGGGATTCTTTCGGCGGCCATGGGCACCAACATTCGCTTTCAAAGACAGCTTTCCATCCTCAAACAAGTGGCCAAGTCGAGCGAGTAAATCAAATCCTTGAAGATATGCTCGGGCTTGTGTCATTTCTTTTCGTATGAAGTGGGAAGATTGTCTTCCATATGCCGAATTCTCCTACAACAACAGCTTCTGCTTAGTTCGGCAAGGCCCCATTCAAATTTCTATGGCGTAAAGTGCCGCATTCTCTCAATTGGTCCGAGACAGTGAACGCCAACTTTGGCAATGACTTGATCACGGTCAAGAAATGTGCAAAGTCATTCGTGAGAATCTCAAAGCCGCCGTAATCGCGCCGTAAGAGCTATTATGATGATAAGCACCGTGATGTGGCTTTTGAAATCGGAGACCATGTCTACCTCCGCCTCTCCAATGAAAGGCACTCGCCGCTTTGTATCAAAGGGAAGCTTGCCCCTAGATACGTGGGTCCTTTCAAGATCATTGGCAAAAGAGGCGATCTCGCCTATCAACTTGAGCTCCATCCAACTTCGCTAATGTGCACGATGTGTTTCACGTGTCACAGCTTCGCAAGTGCTTCAAGACTCCTCGAACGCACTATCAACTTCAAGAAATTGACCTTCAAGAAGATCTCTTATCATGAGCACCCCATTGCTATTCTTGAAGAAACCGAGCGCAAGACTCGCAACAAGTCAATCAAATTCCTGAAAGTGAAGTGGTCACACCATTCGACCGTGAAGCCACCGAGAGCGAGGATCACCTCCGCTCAATATCCGGAGTTCTTTCAGTCCTAGATCTCGGACGAGATCCTCTTGTAGTGGTGGAGTGTTGTAACACCCCGGATGTAACTTTCCATATTTGTAACTCCAACTCTTGCCATTTTCGCATTGTGATATGATATTCCTCCGTGGTTGGGTTTTTTCCTTTTGCATTTTGTCCATGTCATGCATTTTATATCATGTCATCATGTGCATCGTGATTGCATACGTGTTCGCCTCATGATTCCGAGCATTTTTCCCGTTGTCCGCTTTTGCAATCCGCACTCCTATGTCCCCCGACGCCCCTTTACGCTTTTTCCGTGAGCGGTACTAAACTTTCTCGAATGGACCGAGGTTTGTCAAGTGGCCTTGGTATACCACCGTAGACCACCGGTCAAGTTTCGGTCATTTGTAGCTCGCTTGGTACTCCAACGGTTAACCGCGACTCTCGCAAAGGCCTCTTTAAGTTGCAGCCCAACACCCTTCAAAATAGTCCAATAACCCATCTAAGTCACTTCCATGCTCTCCCTCGCTCGATCACGATCTTGTGGGCGAAAACTACACCTCATTTGGAGTCTCCTAGCTCTCTATGCCTATTTAAACACCTCCCCGCCCAAATCCGTCTTTTCCTCCCAAACCCTAGTTTTCCTCCTCCACAGGCGGACACGTCCCGTCCGGGCCGGATTTAAAACTGCCAAGGCCTGCCACTAGCGAGACCACTTGTCCACTGCTGCCGCCGCCTCAAGGGCTGCTGCTGCTGGCCACATGGCTTCTCCCGCCTGACGCTGCTGGCCACACTGGCTGGCCTGGCCATCCTGCCGCCTCGGCCTCGCTCCGTGGCGCCAAGCCTCACGCTGGCCGGCCGGCGCCAGGTCGCCACTGCCTCGATTCGCCACTGGCGCCTGAGGTCGCCACTGCCGCCTGGCTGCCGGCGCCACTCGGCGCCTCACGCCCTTCGGCCTCCTCCTCAGGCTGCTGCCCGCCGCCTGCCTCGGGCGAGCCGCTGCCGATCGCTGCTGGATCCGAGATCCCGATCCGATCTCGGGTTGACTTCTCCCCTTAAATTTCGTCTAAGTTTTAATTCGTGATATTTTGTTGCATTTTCAACGATCATAACTTTGCATACGAGTCTGCTTTCAGGCGGTAATATGTCAAAATATTCGCTCAAGAGTAGATCATTTCATCTCATTGCATCATTTTCATTTGAGCTCATCTTGATGCCCGAAATGCTGTTCAAGAAGGCTATGTGATGTTAGTTTCGCTTTCTTAATGTAACATGCACTTTTGTTATTTTTGCTATGATTGATGTGTGCACCCTATGAATTTGAGTCCTACATGTGTTTTGTAATATGCCATGCCATCTTTCCAGGGTGTATGCCATGTATTTTTGTGATCTATGTGGTGACTAGCACAAGCATGCAAAGTAGGCTTCCTGATGTTGCTGATTTCAGCCCTGCTTAGCTGATATTTTGATGCCATGTTAACTTGATGCTACCGAGAGATCCATGCATATTTTGAGATACTTCAGTAAGGATGTTTTGAACATATGGTTATGCTCTATCCATCCATGCCTTTGTTTGCAATTATGGAGTGCCATAGCTTGAGTCAATCGAGCTCTACTTTTGCTATAAAATGTTTCTCGCAGATTGTTTACATGTTATTCAATTTTGCCAAGGTTGTTGTGGTTGATCCGTGTATGCTATGATGTTGTTCTTGCAATGTATATCGTCTATGCCATGTCTTCTTGATGTATGTATGCTTAGTTTATCATATAAGGCTCTGTAGTGAGTGCTTTGAGCTCTTAAACATGCCTACTTGTTATCTGTTTTTGACATGCCCTGTTGCTGAATCTGTTAACCGAAACTTGCTATTTTGACATGGGTGTTACTATATTTTCTGATCCTTTTGGCTTATGGTCAGTAAGGGACTTTTGTTCTATGCTTTGAGTAGATTCATGCCATGCCATGTTTTGCTATTATAAGTTCCTGTAGCATGTTGTTTTCTTGCTCAACATTGCTACCGATGCTGTTTTTGCCATGTCCAAATTTCGATATTTTTTTGCACTTTTGCCATGCTTGTTTGGACCTGTTATGATGTGATTTAGCCGTAGCTTAGTGTTCATCTTTTGTCAAGCATCTTGAGTAGATCACTGCCATATACTTTGTTGGTACGCTTGGGTGCAGTAGCTTAATTTCTTGTTGCTTGCTAAGTGGCATCATGTGTTAATGGCAGATTTGTGTCATTCTTGTTTTGCTTTGTCATTTGCAAACCGTGCATCCGATTCCGTGATCTTTATATCGATTTCAACCAAATCATCTCATCTTTCCAGCGGCATACTTGGTTTGCCGTTTGATGCCTGGTTCATCATTTTCCTTCCGAGCGCATATACGCATTGCATATCACATCTCGCATATCATGTCATGTTTTGCATCATGTTGCTTGTGCATTGCACCGTGATTTATTGTGGTTCCTTTGTTTGTGTTCTTGCTTTGGGTAGAGCCGGAGACGAGTACATGAACGAGGAACCTGTTGAGAACGCCACGAGGATCAAGCTTTCGACAACTCGAGAACATTGCAGCAAGATGACCATACCTCGAAATCACTTCTATCTTTGCTATGCTAGATGCTCGCTTTTGCTATGCCTATGCTATGATGCCTATCACTTGCTTATCATGCCACCCATATTGCCATGTCATCCCCTAACCATCCTTTCCTAGCAAACCGCTGATTTGCTATGTTACCGCTTTGCTCAGCCCCTCTTATAGCGCTGTTAGTTGCAGAAGATGAAGTTTGTTCCTTGTTGAACATGGAGATGTTGTTCTTTTTGGAACATGTTTACTTGTTGGGGATATCACAATATATATCTGCTATAATTAATGCATCTATATACTTGGTAAAGGGTGGAAGGCTCGCCTTATGCCCGGTGTTTTGTTCCACTCTTGCCACCCTAGTTTCCGCCATACCGTGTTATGTTCCTTGATTTCGCTGCTTACACGGTTGGGTGATTTATGGACCCCTTGACAGTTCGCTTTGAATAAGACTCTCCAAAGAAGGCCCAACTTTGGTTTTACCATTTGCCACCTAAGCCTTTTTCCCCGGTTTTCGCGAGCCCGAGGGTCATCTTTATTTTAACCCCCCGACCAGTGTTCTTCGAGTGTCGGTCCAAACGAGTAGATCATGGGGCCACCACGGGAAACTCGAGGCTTGGTTTTACTCAGAGGATGTCTCATCCGGATGTGCCCTGAGAACGAGATATGTGCAGCTCCTATCGGGATTTGTCGCACAATCGGGCGGCTTTGCTGGTCTTGTTTTATTGTCTGTCGAAATGTCTTGTAGTCCGGGATTCCGAGATTGATCGGGTCTTCCCTAGAGAAGGAATATCCTTCGCTGACCGTGAGAGCTTATAATGGGCTGTTGGGACACCTCGCAGGTATTATCTTTCAAAGCCGTGCCCGCGGTTATGAGGCGATGGGAATTTGTTAATGTCCGTTGTAGAAAACCCGGTTGACCTTAATTAAAATACACATCAAACTGCTGGTGTAACTGTGATGGTCTCTTCTCGGCGGAGTCCGGAAGTGAACACGGTGTTGGAGTTATGTTTGACGAAGTAGTTCAGATCACTTCTTGATCGCTACTAGCTTCACGACCGTGCTTTTGCTTCTCTCTTCGCTTCTTTTATGTATGTAGCCACCATATATGCTAGTCGCTTGCTGCAGCTCCACCTTACAACTCGTCCTTCCTATAAGCTTAAATAGTCTTGATCTCGCTGGTGTGAGATTGCCGAGTCCCCGTGACTCACAGATTCTACCAAAACAGTTGCAGTGCCGACGATGCCAAAGCAGTGACGAACCGAGCTCAAGTGGAGTTCGATGAGGAACGTGGTCGTTATTATGTGTCTTTTCCTCGATGATCAGAGTGGTGCTCAGCTTGGGACGATCGGGATCTGTAGCATTTGGGGTATCGCTTTTATTTTGGTTCCGTAGTCGGACCTTGAGTGTAATCTGAATGATGGATGTTTATTTATGTACTGTGAAGTGGCGATCGTAGCCAACTATGTATCTCTTTCCTTATGTATTACATGGGTTGTGTGAAGATTACCTCACTTGCTACATTGCTTTCAATGCGGTTATGCTCTAAGTCGCGCTTCGACACGGGAGATATAGCCGCATCGAGGGCGCTACACCTTTCCCTATGTGAGCGCATCAAATCTAGTCCTCGCTTCAAACTCTACAGCTCTTGTCCCTTCCTTTCCTTTTTGAACTAGTACTTTTGCCCCTTCCTTTCCTCTTTGAACCACGCCCCAGATTTATGCGATACAACTTTCCCCACTACTTTCCCCATTCCTTTCCTCTTTGAACCACGCCCCAGATTCATGCTATACAACTTTCCCTTCATTTCTCTTTGAACCACGCCCCAGATTCATGCTATATACAACTTTTCCCACTACTTTCCCCACTCCTTTCATATTTGAACCACTCGCCGGATTTCGGGTTCCGCAGCACCTCTAGGTTCGAACTCTGGGGTGCACGCGGAGATCACACCTCCAACCTACCTACACCTCGTCGCCTCGCAAGGATCTACACTACACAAAGAGCAACACAATGGACACAAGGTTTATACTAGTTCAGGCCACCATTGTGGTGTAATACCCTACTCCAGTGTGTGGTGTGGTGGATTGCCTCTGGGGCTGATGATGAACAATACAAGGAAGAACAGCCTAGCGAGGGTCTGTTCTTGGTCGGTGCGATGAACTGCTAGGGGGAGTTCAGTCGTTTCTCTCTCTCTCCTGATTGATTCCAGATGCCTCTACCCTGTGGGTGGCTAGTCCTATTTATAGGCAGAGGCTCTAGGCCTCTTCCCAAATATTGAGCGGGAAGGGCGCCAACAATTGGCCATTTTGAAGGGGAACATCTAGTACACTTATCCCCGACTAAAGTCGGTCCTCGCCGCCAAAGACTCGACGGTGACGCCGGCTTGGCTCCACGATGACCTCCTTCCGCCGCTCAGCAGGTCTTTGTCTTGTTGCAACCAAATGGTTGCCTTTGCTTGATGCTCTGGCCTGCGCTTGCCTCCTTTGCACCAAAGAGGAAATGAGGACATCATGGGCCGGGCGGCCACCGCGCCTCGCCGGGCGCCTTGGTCATCATGGTTTACGCCATGGGCACCTCGTGAGGTACCCCGCCTTTATCTCTCCGCCTCGTGAGCCAGCTCGACGAGGCCGGCTCGAGGAAGCTCTGTGTCCGCCTCATGAGGCTTGGCCCTCGCGAGGGTCTTGAGCTTGTGTTGATGAAGATGGGTCGGCTGGGCCACCCTTGATCCACGCCGCAGCCGCAAGCAGCAAGTCTGGGTACCTCTGCTCCTAACGCCGACAGAGTCCCCGCCCAAGGCGCGCTGGACTTGTCTTAGCAGAGAAGCTGGCAGCGCAAGTATAATCAAGGGCTCCTAACAGCTCATGTTTTGGGCGCCACAGATGGCGGTTGATTGGATGTAGGCGCCCCACTTCCCCACGACGCCTAGAATCGCACGAATTGACAAGTCCCTCGCAAGCAAAGCAGGTCATGATTACCCGTGGATCGTGGAGGTCGACGGTTGGCCTTCTCCGCCATACAAGTACGAACGGCGTGTGCCCTACCAGCCCATCTCTTCTTGCTTCTCCTTCTTCTCCATCCTTGTCCTTGCTCCACATTAGGCAATGGCTCCGATCCGCCGCTTCTCCGCAGAAGAGAAAGGAAAGGCCCCCCGAGAGGGTCCCCGATCCGCCGCCAAGAAACGCTAGCCCTCTACTGCCGAGATGAGGGCGCCTGCAGAGGTGTCGAGGCCCTGCACGAGCGGCACCGCCAGGTTCCCGCTGCCCTTGTATGCCCGCATTGAGGGCCCCAAGGCGAGTTGACGCCGAGCGCCATGGACGACGCCACCGCCGGTGCCGGGCGGTCACGGCGGTGCGTGTTGTTCCTCCCGAGTCCATGCCGAGGGCTCCTCCCATGAAGTTTGTGCTCCACGCCGCCATGCCTCCTCAAGATAGATTCGCTCCTCCTTCGCCTTCGCGATTCCGCAGGGGATCTTCGAGCTCGTTGCAGCACGCCGGCTGCAGCACTTTGCGACCGGAGCGGAGGTTGCGGTTGTCGCCCGGCAAGGTCTCAGGACTGAGGGTCGGGCGAGATCGCCGGGTCTGCAGACGAGGGCGCCTCGTGATCCACCTGAGTACGACGGCACTTCCGTGATGTTCTTCAAGGTCTTCGACGGGAAGGACGCCGCTGGAGTGCTGCCCGAGAGAGGTGGTCGGGCCTCGCCACGGCGAGGACTAGGCTCGCCGACCGCCTCCCCAACAGCCTCAGCGCGGAGGCGGCGGAGGATCCAGCGACTACAGAGCTCTTCGCGACCGAGACGAGCGACGACAGTAACGAGCCCCGAGCTTGTGTCGCCTCGAGAGATGGCGGCCAGCCAAAGCCGCCGCCACCGACATGGATGGGGTTGGCGCCGTGCCCGACGCACCCACCTGATGATGGCGCTTCTTCAGAGGCGCTGTAGTTAGCGCTTTTAGGATCTGCCTTTGTTCCCCCGCGAGAATCGAAAACGCGCCTGGGGGGCTTGTAAGGTGCCCGCGGTTCTGCTTTGTTAGTATGATCCTTTCGTGAAGTGGTGCGAGATGCTCATCCCATCTTAGCTTAGTTCCTCCTTTCAACCTCGCGAGGGCTTGATGCTCAGACCGACAGGTCCCGTCCCAAGGCAGGCTTCACCGCCGCCGGTATGCTGTGTCGCGATGCCGTGGTCAAGGCCAGAGGTGAGTGGCCCAGGTCCAAGAAGAGCCCCCGAGTCGTGATGCTTAGGAGGTCCCTTTAGCGCCAAGCAGCCATCATTCGTGAGAAAGGAGCGCGACGTTGCTAACGCTGGATTGCTTTAGGTGCGAGGGCGGTGGCGATAGCTAGTATTTCCGGAGGATGACTTATCTCGAGTCGAACCGCTTGGTGCGGGCGTTAGGTCCGCGAGATCGGCAGAGGAGGAGTTGCTCGCATGTTCCCTCAAGGCTCTTCCCTCTCGCCTTTTACTCCCCTTTCGCTTACGCCCCGGTCCCGCCCTCGAGCTAGCTCAGCTGCCGCTGGTATGCTGTGTCGTGATGCCGTGGACAAGGCCAGAGGGTGAGGGCCGGAGAGCCAAGAGAGCCCATGAGTCGCGATGCTCAGTACCCCCTTTAACATGCAAGCAGTTCACGCGACGAGAGTGAAGGAGACGCCAGAAGGCCTCACCCGACGCTGCTCCTTGAAGAGATCCTGCAGGCTCATCACAAAGAAGAGAGTTCGCCATGACAATCGGCACCAGCGTGGTTGCTCGAGGGTGACGAGGCATCAAGGCTTGACGAGGTGGCGCCGCGGCTGCCGCGCCGAGCTCAGCCATTCAGGTTTTTCGGTGTTGCAGGGACGGACCCATGCGCAAGAGTCGTGCTGCTAGGGAGCAGCTCCACTGCTTGGTGTCAATCGAGCGGGCGACTAGGTCAAACACGTTAATCACGGCGAGCAAGTCTATTTAAATAGGTGCAGAGAAGGCGGACATCGCGGTCGGGCCTGAGCGACTTGGGATGATGCAGCCCGAGGGCGCCCCCAATAAAGTAAACTAGAAACATGAAGCAAGTGATACACGCCGCAGGACGGACTCCACGCTGCCGGGAATGATGCAGCCCTTGGGGGCCCCACCTGAAAATGAAACTCAAAGATGTCACATGATAATGTTGAAGATGAGGGATGCTGAAGTAGCGGACGCCGGCGCCAGGAAGCCGATCTTCACGAGCCGCCAGCCCAGAGCCTGGAGGGTCCGGAGGCGCTGGTGGCTCACGACCATCTCCATCTCCGCCAGATCGGAACGTCTCGCCACTTGACCTCCAAGATGCTCCTCATGAGGCATTGGCGGCAGAGGCCGCGTCGGCAAGCCGTAAGGCATGCGAACGTAGCTTTGGGGTGGACCTTCACAGCGCCCCACGCCAGTGAGGGCCGAGGAGCTCTCGAGAGGCGGCCTGCTGAGCCCTCGGTATGTCGATGCACGCGTAGCCCACCATCCTCACCGGATGGGGAGCTACGGCGGATAAGCGGCGGCTGCCACTCATGACTCTTGACTCCTGCAGCCCCGAATGATCTTGCCGACGAACTCCCGAGGGTTTGGCCTCCTGACTCGCTTCCTTCCCGAGGGAAGCATGCTTTGAAACACGCCTGGGTGGTGCCCGAGCGCCTCGTGACCTTAGCAAAGTCGGTGGCCCTCCAGAGAGCCTCCGAGCCTTGCTCGAGGAGGGCGCCGCGCTTCCTATGTGATGTATGGATGTGCCCCTAACAGCGCGCTGACCTGGGGCCTGCCTCCCGAGGGTCGGGCCAAGCGATGTCTTTTTCTTCTTAGGAGCAGCCTCGGGAGCCTCTCGCCCCGTGATCCGGTCTTCAATTGATGCGGCTTGAAAGCACGCCTAGAGAACACACTGCGCCTCTTTCTTCACAAGGCACCGTGATGACTCCATCGCTTGTCGGGCATCTTGAGGACATTGTAGCCGTGATGAGTTACGCCATGAATTTGGCGAGCTGTGTACCCGAGGATGGCATTGTAGGGCAGGCAAATGTGAGCGACGCCAAGTCAATGAGCTCGTGCAGAGTTGTCGCGCCGCTCAAGGTGACAGGAGGCGGACCTGCCCAATCGGAACTGTGGAGCCACTGCGACTCCAGAGAAAGGCTTGGTTGGCTGAAGCTGATTGTACGGCACTTGAGATTGTTGAATGTCTCACAGACAGGACATTGAGCCCGCTTCCGCCATCGATGAGGGTCCCGTGACTTGCAAGTTGCCGATGATTGGGGAACAAAGCATCGGGAGGACTCCTGCTGGTGGTGTGCATTTGAGCTGATCCGCTGAGCTGAACGTGATGGCGCACGCTGACCACCTGAGAGGGCGCGTGGCTTCGAGCTTGGGGAGGACTGCATTCACGCGGGCAAACTGCTTGAAGATGCGCTTGAGAGGCTGGGCTTGAGCTCCGCCCAGATGCAAGCTATTGCTGCGCTGCCCGGAAGCCCCCACCTCGCCCCGATGATGTTCTTCATTTCTCCTTGGCTGCGGTGGCAGAGGAGGGAGGTCTGCGCCTTTGTGGGCGATCCTCGCGAGGCTGATCCTCCAGCCTCCTTTCATGAGGCGGGTCCTCCAACCTCCTCGAGGCTGATCCCGCCAATGTCCTCGCGAGGTCGGTCGCGCCACCCTTGGCGAGGGCCACGGTCTTCCAGCCGTCCCCTGCTTCTTCCTCCTCCTCGGTCGAGCCTTGATCATTGCGGTCGGGCCGATCGATCCGCCTCTTCTCGCACGGCCCCGAGCTCTTGCCATTCACTGGTGTTAGGGTGTGGAGGTCGTGGTACATACAAGACGGCTGCCCGGAAGACTCTGGCTGATCCTGCCTTGCTTGGTGTCCGTTCTCGCCACGAGCACGACAGCCCCCTTGCGCTTCACGCCCTAACCTTGGGCTTTTTTCTCTTTGGGTCGGCAGCCGCAGCTCGAGGAGGAAAGGCGCCCTTCCTCAGCCCTGGCGACTTGGTCGCCAAGTTGAACAGCCCGGGATGTGCACGTCTTCATGCATCGCCAGCTCCTCCTTCATCTTGACGCCACGCACACCGCTGGAGAAGGCTGAGATGATGGCCTCCTCGGTCACCTTGGGAATCTTGAGGCGGCGCTGTTGAAGCACCGATGTACTTCAGAGGTTCTCTCCTGCTGCTGCTTGATGCGGCGCGATGTCGCCACGGCAGGAGGCCGGTCGCGAGTGCCTTGGTAGTTGGCGGCGAAGCGGTGTGCATCTCATCCCGTATGGAGATTGTGCCAGAGCCACGCTCAGAGCCAGGTGCGGGCACCGCCCTGAGCTCCATGGGAAACCAGTTCGCCATGACCTTCGCTCTGGCGGCTTCGATGCCTAGCTCATAGAGCTGGAGGAACTCCGCAGGGTCAGCCGTGTCGTGGTAGCGAGGAGGCAGGTCTGGCTTGAACTTGCCGGGCCATGCGACGCTGCGTATCTCGGTGGTGAAGGCGCGGCAGCCTGCAGTGGCCACAGGAGGCCTTTGGTGACGGAGGGCTTGATCTTGCGGGTCCCCGTGCGCTACCGCTGGGAGCAACGCGGGGTCTTGGCGTGCTGGAGCAGGAGCACGGTCGTGACGTGCCGGTGCAGGGAGCACTCGGGCAGCTTCTTTGGGACGAGGGACCTCTTGGCAACTCTGCTCTTGCTGCGCTGGTGCCGGACGGAGCGGGTTCCGCCTGTCCACGCTGCCTTGGGGCCAAGGTGCCTTCTTGAGGGGAGGCGGCCGAGGCACCCCGAGCTTCATCGCCCATGCATGGGGATGCGGTGCGCTGGAAGGACGGCGCTGGGAGCCCATCGCCTCGAGGTTCAACTCGAGGTGCACGCGAGATCATACTCCAACCTACCTACACCTCGTCAGCCGCAAGGATCTAAACTACACAAAGAGCAACACAATGGACATAAGGTTTATATCTGTTCGGGCCACCATTGTGGTGTAATACCCTACCCAAAGGTGTGGTGTGGTGGATTGCCTCCGGGCTGATGAACAATACAAGGAAAAACAGCCTCATGAGGGTCTGTTCTGGCCTCGTATGATGAACTGCTAGGGGGATTTCAGTCGCTTCTCTCTCTCTCTCTCTCTCTCTCTCTCTCTCTCTCCTGATTGATTCCAGATGCCTCTAGCCTGTGGGTGGCTAGTCCTATTTATAGGCAGAGGCCCTGGGCCTCTTCCCAAATATTGAGTGGGAAGGGCGCCAACAATTGGCCATTTTGAAGGGAAACATCTAGTACACTTATCCTGACTAAAGTCGGTCCTCGCCTGCCAAAGACTCTGACGGTGACGCCGGCTTGGGCTCCACGATGACCTCCTTCCGGCCGTTCAGCTGGTCTTGGTCTTGTTGCACCGATATGGTTGCCTTTGCTTGATGCTCTTGGCCTGCACTTGCCTCCTTTGCACCAAAGAGGAAATGAGGACACTGCGCGGGCTGGCGCCCGCCTGGCGCCCTTGGTCTTCATGGCTTGCGTCATGGGCACCTCGTGAGGTACCCCGCCTGATCTTCTCCGCCTCGCGAGCCACCCGACGAGGCCGTGGCTCGAGGAAGCTTCCCCGTTGCCCCGCCTCATGAGGCTTGGCCTCGCGAGGGTCTTGAGCTTGTGTTGATGAAGATGGGTCGGCTGGGCCACCCTTGAGCCACGCCAGCAGCCGCAGGCACGCAAGTCTGGTACCCTGCCTGTAACGCCGACAACCACGCCCTAGATTCATGGTATACATGCAGCTAGAGAAATGCATGTGGAGTAAGTAAAATATACTTTAAGGTTCTTGGGCGTGGTTCGTGGGCGACGGACAATCAAGGAAGAAGAAGGGGTCGGAGGCCCCGCCACGCACCACTGGTGGAAAGTGAATAGCAGCGCTGGTAGGATTCCTCCTCGCCGACAGCGACAGCAAGCTAAGCCTCCTTCCTTCCCCGGTGGACCTGATCCCCGCCGGCTCTTTGAGCAGAAGTGAGGGAGAGAGAGGCCAACGAAGTCTTGTTTAGATCTCGAGAGGGCGAGAGAGTGAAGAGAGCAACACAAACGCCGAGGCTCCAGCCGGGAGAGGGCGAGAGAGTGTGAAGAGAGCAACTACAAGCGCTAAGGCTCCAAAGGTATATATATATACTAGAGAGAGAGTGAAGCGTGCAAACCCTAGAAAACATTTTGACCAGTCAAAGAATCCTCCGCAAAAATTATGCTCAAGTGTAGTTATCGAACCCGAGACCTCAAGTTTGATGAGCTAACAGGCTAACTAGCTACACAACCTCCCGTTATGTTCAACGAGAGGAAAATAACCTTTTATACATTCCTGCATTCGTGTGACAGTGCATGCTATGTTTTTTTGTGTGTGTGGGAGTCATTTGGATTTCAATCATAATCGTGTCATGTGGCTTTGGTGGTAAGACTATCCACAAGGTGTAGAAATAATGCAGCCTTAGTCACCTTACCTCTCTCCACGTAGTAATGCTGGGTCCCACCAATGAGGGTGAAACAAACAAATTAATAAGAAAATTAAAAGCGCCACAGGTATCTTACTACCTCACACATCTTGCTACGCCGGGAACACTGTCCAATTGATCCTCTGCTCGCTTTCATGCACTATTTTAAGTGAATCTTTATTATAACATGCACACAAATTTTGGGCACTTGTATTCGACTTAAGTCAAGTAAAGCCATCAGATCTCAGATACTTACTACTCCCTCCGCCTAGGTGTAATAAGTCACGTTAGAAGGTGCAATGGGACCAAGGTGCGTATGCAGCGTGTGTGTTTAACATCATGTGTGTGTTAGAGAGTGCGACAGATCGACCTACTCCTACAGAGATATGGTGTGTAGTGTACGATTTTAGCCAGCGAGAGTGGTGCATCCTCTCGCTTCTCGGGCGTGTCCCAGAGGGACATGCGGACAGCTGCCACGCCCGCTCCTCGACCAGCTTGGCCCACCCAAAGCCCTCCATCGCTTCAAGGCTTCCCACCAAACGGTCAGCGCTCAGCCCAAAGAATCGGTGCCACATTCATGCTCGGGCAGAGCGGACGCGACCTCTCACCGGGCGCAAGAGTGATGGTTGCTTCGTCCGTCCAACTTACTGGGTCTATGTGATTTGACGGCTCATTGGTCTTTATTATCGAGGTGGTAGGACTGCTGGATTTCCCACGCCGCGTAAAGGAGGTAATAGATTACAATTTTCTCCATTCTTACAAAGGAGGAGTGCAAGAGCAGTGAAAACACGCAGGCTCAAAGTGATTACATGGCCCACCTCACACTATCACCGCAGCAACACCTAACTCTTTACATAGTACTCCCTCCGCTCCTAAATATTACTAGATGAGTCCTCACGCTGCTGTCATGAACAGCGGTATATCTCTTCATGCAAAATTATCGATTTCATAGAACTAAAAAATCTATAACCGCATGACAAATGTGGTAGCCAAACTAAATAAACTCCATCATCATTTAGATCATCCCATGAAGGAAAAAAAGATCAGCCAACTCCTACCTGCATAATGGGATTATATTTTTCTTTTGACATGTGAATGGGACTTAAAAGCTCACTTACATGCATGCTACCGTGCATGCTTGCATGCGCACATGTTGATGTGATTTAAAACCAACTCACATGCATGTGCCACGGTATTTCGCATGCTTGCATGTGGCTTAGTGTGAGCATCTCAACGCCTAGATCAAACGGCTATTATAACTGATTTACTTCATCTAACGGCTACGCTAATTTTGATGATGTGGCTCAAGGAGAGGATAGAGAATTCCTAGTAGTGGGGCTAGCTATTATTAGTAGATAAGTCTTTGTAGAGATTCCACTAGGTGAACTACATACGTAACAAAATGAATGAATCTACACTTAAAATGCATCTATATACATCCGCATGTGGTTAATGGTGAAATCTCTACAAAGACTTATATTTAGGAATGGAGGAAGTACTAGTATAGTACTAGTATCGCATCGTAATTTATCAACTAGATAAATTTGTATAATGCTATGAAGCTTCCAGCTCCTGTTACATGTATCTTATGCCCAAGGTTGCCCGCTGCAACATTTCATCAAATACAAAGGAGACTAACATGCATGCTATTGCATCTCAATGATTGATGATTATAGCAAATATAACTCCTCCGCTCCAAAATAAGTGTCTCAACTTTGTGCAAACTTTAGTACAAAGTTGTACTACTACTAAAGTTGACACTTATTTTGGAACAGAGGCAACTAAAGAAAAAAACGATCCATGCAGTCCCTAGCCCTTGAACCGTGAACCCCACCAGGCTTCAATTTGTCGGGCAACGCTCGAAGCTTCCTAATAAATGAAGTTTGCAACCTTTTGACCATAAGATAATTTTGTGCAGTTTCACCAAAATCGAGATGAGAATCCCGTGGCAAAGAAATTGAAGAAGCGTGATTAGAATAAGATTACTAGGACTAGTTGATGAGACATAAACTCATCACAAATACAAGACGAGAAGCCAGAGAGGTATCGTATGTGCGGGCAAAGAAGTAGAGAAATATCCATGTGGAGTGATGTGGGCAGCTGGAGCTGTGGTGCAAGCTGGCTGTAAAGGGAGTTGTACCGAGGGACGAGCTCAACCTTGAGGAGGGCGCGGAGGCGGCAACCGCCCACGCCGCAGAAAGTGAGCAAGGGACAAAGGCAACCTCACCGCTTTGTGAGAGAGAACGGCGGGACCCTCGATCGACGTGCCGAACAAGGGTTTTCACCGTCGGCGACGGCCACCGCATTCTACACTAAGCATCCACCCTTCCCAAGCGGACGGATCCGCCGGATGTTAGAGATGTGGCCACAACATTTAAAGCGAGAGTGTGAAGAGAGCAACCCCAGCAAGCAACCGTAGGCTGGGTCCGTCCCGACTATGTATATAGTAGAGCGATTTCTTTTCTCTCCATATGCACCTATCATATTATGCGACGCGTAATCGAAGAAAAAAAATTATTTATAAATGACACGGCACCTACTACTGCTCTCCTATAACCTTGCGCTTGGCATCTCCAAAATATTAACCTTGCGATTGGCTCTTCGCTCTTCGAAGTCGAGCAATAATGGCAAAAGATATATCGCTTCGCCATATGAGACCTAATG
>JAHIAM010001335.1:0-56704 GCA_021605205.1 Aegilops longissima | reverse complement strand
GTTCCACTCTTGTCCCTAGTTTCCCATATCGGTATTATGTTCCCGATTTTGCGCCCTAACGGTCGGGTGATTTATGGGACCCCTTAACAGTCGCTTGAATAAGACTTTTCCAAAGAAGGCCCAACATTGGTTTTACCATTTGCCTCACCACCACCTACTTTTCCCTTGGGAGTCGCTTCTCGAGGGTCATCTTTTATTTAGCCTCCGGGCTAGTGCTTCTGGCTGGTTCGAACGAAACTAGGGCCACCTTGAGGCAACCCGAGGATTGGTTTTACTGAGCTATACTCATCCGGGTTGCTGAGAACGAGATATGTGCAGCTCCTATCGGGATTGTTTGCAGACGGCGGCTTTGCTGGACTTGTTTTATTGTCATTAAATGTCTTGTAGCCGGATTCCGAGACTCGATCGAGTCTTCCGGGAGAAGGAATATCCTTCTGATCGAGAGCTTATCATGGGTTGTTGGGACACCTCTGCAGGGTTTTGAACTTTCAAAGCCGTGCTCAGTTATGTGGCAGATGGAATTTGTTAATGTCCGTTGTAGAAAACTCAAGTCGATCTCAAATAAAATACACCAACTGCAAAGCGAATCTGAGAGTCTCTTTTGAAGGAAATATGCCCTAGAGGCAATAATAAAGTTATTATTTATTTCTTATATCATGATAAATGTTTATTATTCATGCTAGAATTGTATTAACCTAAACATAATACATGTGTGAATACATAGACAAACAGATAGTCACTAGTATGCCTCTACTAGACTAGCTCATTAATCAAGATGGTTATGTTTCCTAACCATAGACATGTGTTGTCATTTGATTAATGGGATCACATCATTAGGAGAATGATGTGATTGATATGACCCATTTCGTTAGCTTAGCACTTGATCGCTTAGTATGTTGCTTATGCTTTCTTCATGACTTATACAAAGTTCCTGCAACTATGAGATTATGCAACTCCTGCTTACTCGAGGAACACTTTGTGTGCTACCAAACGTCACAACGAATCGGGTGATTATAAAGGTACTTCTCAGTGTGTCTCCAAAAGTATATGTTGAGTTGGCATGAATCGAGATTAGGTTTTGTCACTCCGATTGCTCGAGAGGTATCTCGGCCTTCTCGTAATACACATCACATAAGCCTTGTAAGCATTGCAACTAATGAGTTAGTTGTGAGATGATGTATTACGGAACAGTAAAGAGACTTACCAAGAACTAGATTGAACTAGGTATTGATACCGACGATCAATCTCGTAAGTAACATACCGATGACAAAGGGAACAACGATGTTGTTATGCGGTCGACCGATAAAGATCTTCGAGAATATGTAGGAGCCAATATGGGCATCCAGGTCCCGCTATTGGTTATTGACCGAGATGTGTCTCGCCATGTCTACATTGTTCTCGAACCGTAGGGTCCGTGCACGCTTAAGGTTTCAAGGACGGTTATATTATGAGTTTATGTATTTTGATGTACCAAGGAGTTCGAGTCCCGGATGTGATCACGGACATGACGAGGAGTCTCAAATGTTCGAGACATAAAGATTGATATATTGGACGGCTATATTCGACACCGGAAAGGTTCCGGAAGTTTCCGGAGAAAACGGAGTGCCGAGGGGTTACCGAACTCCCCGGGAAGTAATGGGCCTTATTGGGCCAAGAGGGAGAGAGAGGGCTGCACCAGGAGGTGGCGCCGCCCCCATGGGGAGTCCGACTGACTAGGAGGGGGGCAGCCCCCTTCCCTCTCCCTCTCTCCTCTTCCTTCCCCTTCCCTCTTCCTAGTAGGATTAGGAAAGGGAGTCCACTCCTACTAGGAGGAGGACTCCCTCCCTGGCGCGCCTCTAGGGCTGGCCGCCCTCCCCTTGCTCCTTTATATACGGGCAGGGGGGCACCCTAGAACACACAAGTTGATCTTCGTGATCGCTCTTAGCTGCAGGCGGTGCCCCTCCACCATATTCCACCTCGGTCATATTGTAGCGGTGCTTAGGCGGCCCTGCGACGGTAGAACATCAAGATCGCCACCACGCTGTCGGTCGACGGAACTCCTCCCGACGCTTGTCGGATCGGAGTCCGGGATCGCCATCGAGCTGAACGGTGCTAAGAACTCGGAGGTGCCGAGTAACGGTGCTTGGATCGGTCGGATCGTGAAGACGACATCACATCAACCGCTTGATATAACGCCCGCTGGTCTCACGAGGGTACGTGGACGACACTTCTCCTCTCTGCTATGCCATCACCATGGTCTTTGCGGATCGAGGAAAATTTTTGAAATTACTACGCTACCCAACAAGTGGCATCCGAGCCTGGTTTTATGCGTTGATGTCATGTGCACGAGTAGAACACAAGTGAGTTGTGGGCGATATAAGTCATACCGCTCTACCAGCATGTCATACTTTTGGTTCAGCGGTATTGTGAGATGAAGCGCCCGGACCGACATTACGCAGACGCTTACGCAGACTGGTTTCACCGCCCGAGCACTCGTTGCTTAAAGGTGACCGGCGGGTGTCTGCCTCTCTCACTTTAGTTGAACCGAAAGTGACTACGCCCGGTCCTTGAGAAGGTTAAAACGGAGTCTATTTGACAAGTATCGCTGTGGTTTTGATGCGAGGTGAGAACGGTTCTTGCTCAGCCAGTAGCACACGTAAAACTTGCAACAACAAAGTAGAGGACGCCTAACTTGTTTTTGCAGGCATGTTGTGATGTGATATGGTCATGACGTGATGCTATATTTTATTGTATGAGATGATCATGTTTTGTAACCGAAGTTATCGCAATCGGGAGCCATATGGTTGTCGCTTTATTGTATGAAATGCAACGCTATGTAATTGCTTTACTTTATCACTAAGCGGTAGCGATAGTCGAGAAGCAATAGTTGGCTAGACGACAAACGATGCTACGATGGAGATCAAGGTGTCGCCGTGATGATGGTGATCATGATTTGCTTGAGATGGAGATCACAAGCACAAGATGATGATGGCCATATCATATCACTTATATTGATTGCATGTGATGTTTATCCTTTATGCATCTTATTTGCTTTGATTGACGTAGCATTATAAGATGATCTCTCACTAAAATTATCAAGTAGTGTTCTCCGAGTATGCAATTGCTAAAGTTCGTCATGCCGAGACACCACGTGATGATCGGGTGTGATAAGCTCCACGTCCATCTACAACGGTGTAAGCCAGTTTTGCACACGCCGAATACTCGTGTTATACTTGACGAGCCTAGCATATAACAGATATGGCCTTCGAACACGGAGACCGAAGGGTCGAAGCGTGAATCATATAGTAGATATGATCAACATAAAGTGATGTTCACCATTGAAACTACTCCATCTCACGTGATGATCGGTTATGGTTTAGTTGATTTGGATCACGTGATCACTTAGATGACTAGAGAGATGTCTATCTAAGTGGGAGTTCTTAAGCAATATGATTAATTGAACTTTAATTTATCATGAACTTAGTCCCGTAGTATTTTGCAAATTATGTTGTAGATCAATAGCTCGCTGTTGTTCCTATGCTTTTTATATGTTTGTTATGATATGTTCCTAGAGAAAATTGTATTGAAAAAATGTTAGTAGCAATATTGCGATTGGATCCGTGATCCGAGGTTTATCTCTCATTGCTGCATGTAAGAATTATGTCCTGAATGCACCGCTTAGTGATGTAATTCTATTGCATGAGCGTATGCAAACGTTATGAACGTTAATAGCTCAATATGATGACTACTTGATAGTTTAGTGCACCATGCTTAAACGGCTTAGAATCGGACTTCAAAGACGCTGAACGCTGCGGACCATATGAGATGTTCCAGAGTTGAAGTTAATATTTCAAGCAAATACCCGAAGTTGAGAGATATGAAGTCTCCAACAAGTTCTATAGCTAAAAGATGGAGGAGAATCGCCAACTAGTGAGCATGTTCTGCATTGTCCGAGTACTTCAATCGCTGAATCAAGGGGGAGTTAATCTTCCAGAAGAAGATAGTGATTGGATGTAGAATTTTAGTCACCATCACTAAGTTACTAGAACCGTGATGAACTATAGTATGCAAGGGATGACGAGAACACCTCAAGCTCATGATGCTAAAATCGGCGAAGGTAGAAATCAAGAAAAACATCAAGTGTTGATGGTTGACAAGACCACTTAGTCTCAAGGAAAAGGGCAAAGGGAAGAAGGGGAACTTAAGAAGGAACGGCAAGCAAGTTGCTGCTCGAGTGAAGAAGTCCAAGTCTGGATCTAGCTCCAGACTAAGTGCTTTTGCTGTAATGGAACTGGTCATCGGAAGCGTAATACACCTCAGTATTTGGCGGATAAGTATGATGGCAAAGTGAACAAAGGTATATTTGATATACAAAAGTTATTGATGTGTGCCTTATTAGTGTTCATAGCAACCCTCGGTATTTGATATTGGTTCAGCTGCTAAGAGTAGTAACTCAAACAGGAGTTGCGTATCAAACAGAAACTAGTTGAAGGGGAAGTGATTGGCGAGTGTTGGAAGTAGTTCCAAGATTGATATGATCATCATCGCACACTCCCCTATACTTTCGGATTAGTGTGGAACCCAAATAAGTGTTATTTGGTGTTGAGCATAAATATGATTTGATCATGTTTATTGCAATACGTGTTATTCATTTAAGCAAGAGAATAAATTGTTGTTCTGCTTATATGAATAAAACTCATATGGTTAACACACCCAAATGAAAATAGTTCATTGGATCTCGATCATAGTGATACACATATTCATAATATTGAAACCAAAAGATGCAAAGTTAATAATGATAGTGCAACTTATTTGTGGTACTCACCGCTTAGGGTCATATTGGTGTAAAGCGTGACGAAAAAAAATCCATGTCGATGGACTTTGGAATCACTTGATTATGAATCATTTGATGCTTGTGTAACCATGCTCTTATGGGCAAGATGACTCAGACTCCGCTTCTCCGAACAATGGAACAAGCTAATGACTTATTGGAAATAATACATACCGATGTATGATTCAATGAGAGTTGAAGATGTCGTAAGTATTATTATTTTCGACCTTCACATGATGATTTGAGCAGATATGGGTATATCTACTTGATGAAACATAAGTCCTAAAGAAGTTGAAAATGTTCAAAGAATTTTCAGAGTGAAGTGAAGAATCATCGTAACAAGAAAATAAAAGTTTCTACGATCTGATCGCAGAGAATGAATATTTGAGTTACGAAGTTGGTCTTCAGCTTAAACAAAGTGGAATAGTTTCACAGCTCACGCCACCGGAACACCACAACGTTATGGTATGTCCGAACGTCAGAATCTGCATTTTATTTTGATATGGTGCGATCAATGATGTCTCTTACCGATTTACCACTATCGCTTTGGGGTTATGCATTAGAGACAGCCGATTCACGCTTAATAGGGCACCATCTAAATCTGCTGAGATGACACCAGATGAACTATGGTTTAACAAAGAACCTAAGCTGCGTTCTTAAAGTTTGAGTTGTGATGCTTATGTGAAAAGTTTTCACTGATAAGCTTAAACCCAAATCGGAGAAGTGCGTTTTCATAGAATACCCAAAAGTAACCATTGGGTACACTTTCTATCACAAATCCGAAGGCAAGATATTCGCTGTTAAGATGGATCCTTTCTAGAGAAGGAGTTTCTCCTAAAGAAGTGAGTGGGAGGAAAGTAGAACTTAATGAGGTAATTGTACTTTCTTCCTTATTGGAAAGTAGTTCATCACAGTAAATCAGTTCCAAGGATTCCTACACCAATTAGTGAGGAAGTTAATGATGATCATCATGAAACTTCAGATCAAGTTGCTACCAAATCTCGTAAGTCTTCCAGAGTAAAGATCCGCGCACTAGTGGGTGCGGGTAATCCTGTTCTAGAAGTCATGTTACTTAGACCATGATGAAACCTACTAAACCATGAGGAAGTTGATGATGAGCCCAGATTCCATTAAATGGCTTGAGGCCATGAAATCTGAGATAGGATCCATGTATGAGAACAAAGTATGGATTCTTGATTGACTTGCTCGATGATCAGCTAAAGCATGTTTAAATAAATGGATCTTCAAGAGGAAGACGGACACGTATAGTAGTGTTATTATCTACAAAGCTTGACTTGTCACAAAAAAAGGTTTTCTATAAGTTCAAGGTGTTGACTACAATGAGATTTTCTCAACTGTAGCGATGCTTAAGTCTGTCTCAATCATACATGTTAGCAATTGCTACATTTTATGAAATCTCGCAAATGGATGTCAAAACTACATTCTTTAATGGATTTATTAAAGAAGAGTTGTATATGATGCAAACCGTATGATTTGTCAATCCTAAAGGAGCTAATAAATGTGCAAGCTCCAATGATCCATCTATGGACTGCAAGCATCTTGGAGTTGAATAAACGCTTGATAGTGTGATCAAAGATAGTGGTCGGAGAAGGATTCTTGGAGAAGCCTCAGATTTACAAGAAAGTGAGGGAGCACTACAAGATTTCCTATAAGTATATGAATGACATATTGTTGATCGGAAACAATGTAGAATTATTCTGCAAAAGCTAAAGCGAGTATTTGAAAGGAGTTTTTCAAAGAAGGACCTCGTGAAGCTACAGACATACCGAGCATCAAGAACTATAGAGATAGATCAAAGACGCTTTGATAAGTTTTTTCAATGAATACATACTTGACAAGATTTTTGAAGTAGTTCAAATGGAACAGTCAAAGAAAGAGTTCTTGCTCTGTGTTACAAGGTGTGAGATTGAGTAAGACTCAAACCCCGACCACGGGCAGTAAGATAGAAAGAGAATGAAAGTCATCCCCCTATGCATCAGCCATAGGTTCTATAAAGTATGTCATGTCATAGTACCGTATCTATCGCATACCCTACCACCGAGATTGGCAAGGAGTGCAATAGTGATCTAGGAGTAGATCAATGACGGCGGTCAAAATTATCCTAGTAGAATAAGGATATGTCTCGGCTATGGAAGTGAAAAAGGTTCGCCGTAGGGTTACGCCGATGTAAGTTTTAACACTAATCTAGATGACTCGAGTCTCAATCTAGATACATATTGAAAGTGGGAGCAATTACTAGAGTAGCTCCGCAAGCAGCATAGCAGTACATAGAATATTTGTAAAATACATACGGGTCCTAATGTGACAGCATCTGCCGACTAAGCTTCTCTCACAAGCAAAACATGATCATACCTTAGTACTCTTTGGGTGTTAATCACAGAGCGATGTGAACTAGATTATCGACTTAGTAAACCCTTTGGTGTTGGTCACATGATGATGTGAACTATGGGTGTTAATCACATAGATGTGAACTATTGATGTTGAATCACATGATGATGTGAAATCTATTATTGACTCTAGTGCAAGTGGAGATCAAGGAAATATGCCCTAGAGGCAATAATAAAGTTATTATTTATTTCTTATTTCATGATAAATGTTTATTATTCATGCTAGAATTGTATTAACCGGAAACATAATACATGTGTGAATACATAGACAAACAGAGTGTCACTAGTATGCCTCTACTTGACTAGCTCGTTAATCGAAGATGGTTATGTTTTCAACCATAGACATGAGTTGTCATTTGATTAACGGGATCACATCATTAGGAGAATGATCTGATTGATATGATTCCATTCCATTAGCCTAGCACTTGGATCGCTTAGTATGTTGCTAATGCTATCTTCATGACCCATACAAAGTTCCTCGTAATTATGAGATTATGCAACTCCTGCTTACCGCAGGAACACTTTTGTGTACTACCAAACACACAACGAATCAAGATTATAAAGGAGTACTGCTGTGTCTCCAAAGGTACATGTTGGGTTGGCGATTTCGAGATTAGGTTTGTGTCACTCCGATTGCTCTGGAGAGGTATCTCTGGTCTTCTTAATGCACATCACTATAAGCCTTGGTAAGCAATGTGACTAATGAGTTAGTTGTGAGATGATGTATTACGAACGATTAAAGAGACTTACCAAGAACTAGATTGAACTAGGTATTGATACCGACGATCAATCTCGGTTAGTAACATACCGATGACAAAGGGAACAACGATGTTGTTATGCGGTCTCGACCGATAAAGATCTTCGAGAATATGTAGGAGCCAATATGGGCATCCAGGTCCCGCTTATTGGTTATTGACCGAGATGTGTCTCGCCATGTCTACATTGTTCTCGAACCGTAGGGTCCGCACGCTAAGGTTTCATGACGGTTATATTATGAGTTTATGTATTTTGATGTACCAAGGAGTTCGGAGTCCCGGATGTGATCACGACATGACGAGGAGTCTCAAATGTTCGAGACATAAAGATTGATATATTGACGGCTATATTCTCGACATCGAAAGGTTCCGAAGTTTCCGGAGAAACCGAGTGCCGAGGGGTTACCGGAACCCCGGGAAGTAATGGGCCTTATTGGGCCAAGAGGAGAGAGAGGGCTGCACCAGGAGGTGGCGCGCCCCCATGGGGAGTCCGACTGACTAGGAGGGGGCGCAGCCCCTTCCCTCTCCCTCCCTCTTTCCTTCCCCTTCCTCTTCCTAGTAGGATTAGGAAAGGAGTCCTACCCCTAGGAGGAGGACTCTCCCGGCCCCCCTAGGGCTGGGGCCCCTCCCCTTGCTCCTTTATATACTAGGGGGCACCCAGAACACACAAGTTGATTTCGGATCGCTCAGTTCCTTTCGTTCTTTTTACTGCATATTGTAAGTGCATATTTTTTGTATAAGATTGTTAAAGTAGAGATACTTTTGACTCGCAGTATAAAACTTGTATGCGTACTAGAAAGGACCGAGGGAGTATATGAAATCGCCGCAAACGTGGTGATCACCCCGAATAATGCTAGTACGTATTGTTTTGCATGTTCATCCAATGCCGTTGATGAATTAACTAATCAAATAAATTCATTCATACACGGCGGATTTCATATAAACATGTCGGATTTCATTACATTTCATACATTCTTCAACTAAAAGGTTTAGTGATGCATCTGCATGCAGAGGCCGGGTCATCCTCCTTTTCGAAAACTAAAACGGTGCGCTCGAGGTATAATTAATTAACCGGCTACCCACCGTGTCCCGCCGAATGAATAGAAGTTGAGGATTAACCGCAGTAGCTGCGAACCCATATGGGCGGTTGGGCCCACGTGTCACCAGCCAACGCACCAGCAGCAAGTAGAAGCAAACGTTTTTCTCCAAATTCCGACTCATCGTCACCGCCAAGAAGCTAACCGCCAATGGTCAACCCGCTTAGCTTGGCTTCAACCGAGGGTAGCAGCGTGGCCTTTACTTGGACCAGAGCGCGCGACTCCACCGTGGTTCTACTTCTTCTCGTCAGGTGGCGCGCTCGCTAAGGCTGCTGGCCTTTGCGGAGCCGGGCGATGCTTCGTCTTCGCTATGCCGCGGGCGCGCCAATGAGGGTGGAAATCTCCCCACGCTAAGCCGCACGGGCCTTTGCTTAAGCCATGGCGTCCTTCGCCTTGTTGGCGGGCGGCCGCGGAGCCGGCGTGTCTCTTCGCTCGTTGTTGGCGCCAAGGCCGGCGAGCCGGGCGGTGTCTTCTCGCTTGTTGGCGCCAAGGCATTCGCGGAGCAGGGCGCTGCCGACGCCGGCGAGCGGGACTTCGACGGATGATTGTCCTTCGCCGCCCTCGTCTTCGCCAAATAAAGGTTTTCGCCCGCTTATCGCCTCTTTGCTAGTTTTGTAGGCGGCTGCAGTTTCCGCCACCCGCATGCGGTAATCGCCGCCGAGGCGTGCTCTTGCGGGTGGAGCGCACGGCCGAGCGCGCCTCCTGCTCCGCTTCGCCCGCTGGGCGATCTGCTCCTCCGCCGCAGTGCTCCTCGAGGAGATGGTGGTAGGCGCGCTGCTCACGCCTCCTAATGCTCCTCACGACCGGCCACCCTGTCCATATTGGGCACGGGCTCGCTGATGGTCATGGTGCAATGCACCGCGAGGATGGCGCGAGGAGGGTTGGCGCCGATCGCCGATTACCATGTTCTCCATTGGGACGCTGTTCGCCTTCGCCGCCTGCCGCCGCCCGGTAGCAATGGATGCTATCTCCTGTGGTCCGTCCGCCATCTCAAGAGCGCCTGGAGCGCGAGGAAGCCATGGTGGGTAGTAGTGGTGTGGACAGAGAAAGGCAACGATGCGGATGATCATGCTATGGCCATGCAGCAGCTTTATATAGCAATGGTGGGCAAAGGAGGATTTGACGCCCGACGGGAGTAGCCGCCGCAAATCCAGATCATTAATGTGTGTGGCGATGGATGATCTGGACGGCACTTGTGTCAGCTAAAGGCGAGTAATCGCCTCGAACTGAAGGGCGTCGCGCCGACTGCTTGGGCAAGAGCTACAAGCGAGGGAGATCACTTACTTGGATAGGATGACAATGGGGACCCACCAGTCCATAGCCTCACGTGACGCAAGTGCTCTTATTATATATATATATATATATATATATATATATATATATATATATATATATATATATATATATATATATATATAAACACTATTCTCGATCACGGATCGTAATAATATTCTCGATCACAAACTCGAATCGCCGAGTAACGCGTCAATTTTCTTGTGAACTAGGTTGAACTTCCTGCAACATTGCCCAAATAGAGCTTGCTATATATCATTGGAAAGCTATGGACACCAATATTATGACCTAACTTACATTTTTGGCAAAATATAAGCGGTTTAAGAAGTTTTAAAACTGCTTTTTCATACGCACAAAAACGTGAACCATTTTCGATCGTGATTTCTAAAACCGCTTATCGAATGAGGCATATAATATATGCTGGAAAGCTGCAAAACCGCCTCCTTCCACATGTTGAAAGTTTTTCTAATTCCCTATGGTTAAAGAATAATTTGGAAAACGAAAATTTCGTAAACCGAATACCAGTTCGCTTTTTTCGATGTCATTTCTAAACGGCTAACCAATGGAGGCATATGCTATGGCATTGGAAAGCCATGAAAATGCGCTACTTTTTCATCGAAAGTTGTTTTCAATTTTGAATGGTTTAAGAGTATTTAGAAAATGGTCCAAGTCCTACCTCCAGTTCGTGATTTTTGAGCTAATTTTTAACCGTATGTCTTAATGGAGCAAATGATATGGCATTGGAAAGTTTGAACAATGCTAAACTTTTTGGTATGTATTGTTTCTCCAATTCTTTATTTAAGTTTTAAGTCGTTTGGAAAATGGCTTAAAAACGATTTTCAAGAAATATGCCCTAGAGGCAATAATAAAGTTATTATTTATTTCTTATATCATGATAAATGTTTATTATTCATGCTAGAATTGTATTAACCGGAAACATAATACATGTGTGAATACAGACAAACAGAGTGTCACTAGTATGCCTCATTTTACTAGCTCATTAAATCAAAGATGGTTATGTTTCCTAACCATAGACATGAGTTGTCATTTGATTATCAGATCACATCATTAGGAGAATGATGTGATTGACTTGACCCATTCCGTTAGCTTAGCACTTGATCGTTTAGTATGTTGCTTATGCTTTCATGACTTATACAAAGTTCCTCAAACTATGAGATTATGCAACTCCTGCCATCGGAGGAACACTTTTGTGCTACCAAACGCCACAACGAATCGTGATTATAAAGGTACTCTCAGTGTGTCTCCAAAAGTATATGTTGAGTTGGCATGAATCGAGATTAGGTTTTGTCACTCCGATTGTCGGAGAGGTATCTCGGTTTCTCTCGTAATACACATCACATAAGCCTTAAGCATTGCAACTAATGAGTTAGTTGTGAGATGATGTATTACGAACGAGTAAAGAGACTTACTGCAACAGATTGAACTAGGTATTGATACCGACGATCAATCTCGTAAGTAACATACCGATGACAAAGGAACAACGATGTCGTTATGCGGTTTGACCGATAAAGATCTTCAGAGAATATGTAGGAACCAATATGGGCATCAGTGTTCCGCTATTGGTTATTGACCGAGAATGATTCTAGGTCATGTCTACATAGTTCTCGAACCCGTAGGGTCCGCACGCTTAACGCTTCGATGACAGCTTCATTATGAGTTATAAGTATTGATGTACCGGAGGTTGTTCGAGTCCCGATGTGATCACGACATGACGAGGAGTCTCAAATGGTCGAGACATAAAGATTGATATATTGAAGCCTATGTTTGACTTCGGAAAGGTTCTGTGATGTGAAGTTATTGAACACCGGGGTTACCGGAATTTCTGGGGTCTATGGATCTTGATGGGCCATAGGAGAAGAGGAAAGCTGGCCAGCAGGCACGCTCTCCCTCTAGTCCTAATAGGACAGGAGAGGCGGCGCCTTCCCCTTCCCTCCCAATCCTATTCCAACTAGGAAGGGGGAGTCCACTCCGTGAGTAGGACTCTCCAGCGCCGCCTTGCTGGCCGCACTTCTGCTCCTTTATATACGGGGCAGGGGGCACCCCATGACACACAAGTTGATCTACGGATCGCTCTTAGTCAGGCGGTGCCCCTCCACCATATTCCACTTCGTCATATCGTCATGAGCTTAGCGCCCGCGCCGTGAAGTCATATCGTCATGAGCTTAGGCGGCCTCCGCCGGTGGAGCATCATCATCGCCACCACGCCGTCGCGGTCGACGAACTCATCCCCGACGCTGCGGATCGAGCACGGGATCGCCATCGAGCTGAACGGTGCTGAACACGGAGGTGCCGACGCTCGTATTTGATCGGTCGGATCGTGAAGACGCATTACCACATCAACCGCTGTTATAACGCCTCGCCACGGTCTACGAGGGTACGGACGACATTCTCCCTCTCGCTATGCCATCACCATGGTCTTTGCGTGCGTGAGGAAATTTTTGAAATTACTACGCTACCCAACAAAGGGCATCCGAGCCAGGTTTTATGCGTTGTCATATGCACGAGTAGAACACAAGTGAGTTGTGGGCTATATAAGTCATACCGCTACCAGCATGTCATACTTTGGTTCAGCGGTATTGGAGATGAAGCGCCCGACCGACATTACGCAGACGCTTACGCGAGACTGGTTTCACCGCCTCAGCACTAGTTGCTTAAAGGTGACCCGCGGATGTCGCCTTCTCACTTTAGTTGAACTGAATGGCTACGCCCGTCCTTGCGAAGGTTAAAACAGCACCAACTTGACAAACTATCGCTGTGGTTTTGATGCGAGGTAAGAACGGTTCTTGCTCAGCCCGTAGCAGCCACGTAAAGGCAACAACAAAGTAGAGGACGCCTAACTTGTTTTTGCATGTTGTGATGTGATGTGGTCAAGACGTGATGCTATATTTTATTGTATGAGATGATCATGTTTTGTAACCGAAGTTATCGGCAATCGGCAGGAGCCATATGTCGCTTATTGTATGAAATGCAACGCTATGTAATTGCTTTACTTTATCACTAAGTAGCGATAGTCGAGAAGCAATAGTTGGCGAGACAACAACGATGCTACGATGGAGATCAAGGTGTCGCTACCGGTGACGATGGTGATCATGACGGTGTTTTCGAGATGGAGATCACAAGCACAAGATGATGATGACCATATCATATCACTTATATTGATTGCATGATGTTTATCTTTATGCATCTTATCTTGCTTTGATTGACGGTAGCATTATAAGATGATCTCTCACTAAAATTATCAAGAAGTGTTCTCCCGAGTATGCACCGCTGCAAAAGTTCAGAGTACCCGCACACCACGTGATGATCGGGTGATAAGTTCTACGTCCATCTACAACGGGTGCAAGCCAGTTTTGCACACGCAGAATACTCAAGTTAAACTTCGAGCCTATATGCATATGGCCTCGAACACGGAGACCGAAAGGTCGAAAGCGTGAATCATATAGTAGATATGATCAACATAGTGATGTTCACCATTGAAAACTACTCCATCTCACGGATGATCGGTTATGGTTTAGTTGATTTGGATCACGAATCACTTAGATGACTAGAGAGATGTCTGCTAAGGGAGTTTTTAATATGATTAATTGAACTTAAATTTATCATGAACTTAGTACCGAGAGTATTTTGCTTGTCTATGTTTATCGAGATAGATGGCTCGTACGTTGTTCCGCTGAATTTTAATGTGCCTTGAGAAAGCAAAGTTGAAAGATGATGGTAGTAATTAACGGATCGGGTCCAGAATTTGAGGATTATCCTCATTGCTATGCGAAGAATTACGCCCCGAAGCACCGCGGGTGCCAGCTCAGTAGAGCAACGCCGTGGTTGTGAATCCGCAGAGCAAAGTCGATGACTACTCTATAGTTCAAGCAGCCATGCTTTACGGCTTAGAACCGGTCTTCAACGACGCTTTGAACGCTGGAGCATATGAGATGTTCCAAGAGTTGAAGTTAATATTTTGCAAATGCCCGGATTGAGAGATATGAAGTCTCCAATAAGTTCTATAGCTGCAAGATGGAGGAGAATAGTTCGCAAGAAACAATGCAACCTCGATGTTATTTCTGCAATGCCCTAAACTCGTTATTATTTGCAATCTTGCCATGTCATTTTGAGCATGTTCTAGTGATTTCTGGAGATAGCTCAGTGTTCATGTTTTGTCATGCTTTACCTGTACATCATGCCCATTCCTTTTGTTATCATGTTAAGATGCTGTAGCTTGTTGTTTTGATGCTTGCAATATGCCTAGTTGCTGTTTTGGATGATTGTTGCTATGACTTGTATAGAGTGTATGTGTTGAACCGCTGTTCGCTTTTGAGTGTGCTCTATATGAAACTTGCTTGATTTTGCATGTAGTTTCATATTATCATGTTGCATACTTGTTTTGATGTGTTTGTGTGATGTCTGTATGCATTTTGCATCAATGCCATGTTTAACTTGTTTTGCTCATATCTTCTAGACCGTAGTTCTAACTAAATGAACTTTATATGTAACTTGACTAGAATTTCGTAGATCATCGTGATGCATTTTAACTTGCTGTTTACCAACTTGAACATAAGGTTTATTCAGCTCTGGACCAATTTCGAAATTTGCATATGAGGACTTACCGAATTGTTCTATGTTGTCCCCTACTCATTTAAACTTGCTTTGATGTGTTGCTCTTGTTTGCATCATCTCTGCCATGAGTAGCTTCATGTAGCTTTGTCATGCATCATGCCTTGTTCATGTGTGGTGTGTTTACTATGTTGTGTGCTTCTTCTTGTTAGTTCCTGCTTCGCTATGATCGTGAGGATTCGCTCGCTCACGCTTGGTTCGGCTTCATCCATTCGTATTCTTCATGGACTCGCTCTTCTTCCTTGCGGATTTCAGGCAAGATGACCGCTACCTCGGATCTCACTACTATCATTGCTATGCTAGTTGTTTCGTTTCATCGCTATGCTGCGCTACCTATTACTTGTTTATCAAGCCATCCCAAATTACCATGTCAGCCTCTAACCTTTGCACCCTTCCTAGCAAACCGTTGTTTGGCTATGTTACCGCTTTGCTCAGCCCCTCTTATAGCTGTTAGTTGCAGGTGAAGATGAAGTTTGTTCCTTGTTGAACATGGAGATGTTGTTCCTTGTTGGAACATGTTTACTTGTTGGGATATCACAATATATCTTATTTAATTAATGCATCTATATACTTGGTGAAGGGTGAAGGCCCGCCTTATGCCCGGTGTTTTGTTTCACTTTGCCGCCCTAGTTTCCGCCATATCGGTATTATGTTCCCGGATTTTGCGCCCTTAACGCTGGTCGGATGATTTATGGGACCCTTGACAGTTCGCTTTGAATAAGACTTTTCCAAGAAGGCCCAACATTGGTTTTACCATTTGCCTCACCACCACCTACTTTTCCCTTTGGGAGTCGCTTCGAGGGTCATCTTTATTTAGCCCCCCCGCCGCTGCTTCTGCGTTGGTTCGAATCGAGCCAGTCATCAAGGCCACCTTGAGGCAACCCGAGGATGGGTTTTACTCGTAGCTAGACTCATCCGTGTTGCCCGAGAACGAGATATGTGCAGCTCCTATCGGGATGGTCGGGCGATCGGGCGCTTTTGCTGGACTTGTTTTATTGCCGAAATGTCTTGTAGCCGGATTCCGAGACCGATCGGTCTTCCCGGAGAAGGAATATCCTTCGCTGATCGCGAGAGCTTATCATGGGTTGTTGGGACACCCCGCAGGTTTTGAACTTTCAAAGCCGTGTCTGCAGTTATGTGGCGATGGGAATTAGTTAATGTCCGTTGTAGAATACCAAGTCGATCTCAAATAAAATACACCAACTGCAGCGTAACTGCGAGAGTCTCTTTTCGGGTTGATCGAGAGGAGAACACGGTTTCGGGTTATGTTTGATGTAAGTAGGAGTTCGATCACTTCTTGATCATTACTAGTTGACGACTCGCCTTTGTTTCTTCTCGCCTCATTTATGTATGTTAGCCACCATATATGCTTAGTCACGTCGCAACCTCACCACTTTACCCCTTCCTTTCCCATTAAGCTTTGCTAGTCTTGATACCCATGGTAATGGGATTGCTGAGTCCTCGTGGCTCACAGACACTACACCACCAGCCAGTGTGTACAGTGTTATGCGATGATCATGACGGAGAGCGGTGTTTGCTTGTGTTGGAGTTCTTCTTCCGCTTCTTCTTCGATCAGGGATAGGTTCCGTGTCGGCAGCCTGGCTAAAGGTGGTGGATATTGTTTGAGTTTGTTTATGTTCCATCCGTAGTCGGATGTTGATCTTGTATATGATGTTGATGTATTCTTGTGGCATTTGTGCCTTATGTATGTATCCCCATCTATTATGTAATGTTGATGTAATGATATCCACCTTGCAAAAGCTGCTTAATATATGGGTCTATCCTCAGGGACCGCTGAGTTCCTTTTTGGATAGGGTCGATATTGGGCGTGATGTGTGATGCGTCCCACAGATCTATCACGACAGTACACACACGTAAACACATCCCCACTCTTATTGATAACATTGCAGTTCCACCTCGCTTGTCTAGTAGGCCTCTCCCAACATCTCCGAGAAGCAACTCCATCACCCATCCAAAGACTCTACCCTCTCCCTCCCTCTCCTCCTCTCTCTCTCTCTCTCTCTCTCTCTCCGTCTCCATCATATTTCCCGCCCTTCGCTTATGTATGGATGTCGACCGATCTCCCTCATGACATAGCTAGGTCTCTCCTTCTCAACACATATACGAAGTCGTTTCTACTCTATAGTTAGGCTCGCCACCCCTCCCCACCCCTCCCCCCACACACCGATACATCAAGCGCCTAGTCATGTCTCCCCGCCACATACAAACTTGACATGTGCCTCTAATCGCCCAAAGAGGCACGCCTCTATATCTTTGACTTGCACACACACGCAATTTCGATGGTTCTCTTCATCGATCTCGCACTCCACCCGCATTTCTGATCCTCTCTTCGACTCTATCGCTAGCTATGACCCTCCTCTCTTCTCGTGGATTGCCCAACCTCTATGTATGATATGGATAGGGCTCCATTTCACACACATTGCATGCAAAATTTTGTTTGAGATGTCATCGACACATATTCCCACAAATAATTCACTAAATCAACCCCCACCCCACCCCTACCCCCACCACAAAACAAAAACACTCACTTAACGCGGTTTGTATCTCTCACACACACCCACGAGGGGGGGGACGTGCACGAGGAGAAGAGGTGCATGCACGCGCACGCATTCCTGCCTCTTTTCCCAACCACACCCGCTGGTACACGGTGGAGCCTGCTTCCCAAAAAGGCAGCCCACGTGGTAATTTGGCATGTGTACTAGTTGTCCACTTGGTGGAGGGAGGATCGCTCACCACGGGTGAACAAACAAATTGCACTTGACGCTATGTTAAATTAAAAAAGAGGCAAACCATGTGGCCCTACCTTAGAGGCAAGGCTCTATATTGAGTACTTTTGATGTGTCCCACAACTCGCAGAACGAGGATAAGCTTGCTTAGCACGCCTCCCCGCCCACGCGCGCGGTGGCTCAGGATGAGGTGAAGCTTGCCTCCCTCGCCCATGTGCGCGGTGGCTCGCAGGACGAGGAGAAAAATTTACTACTCCCTCCGTTTACTCCTCGTCCCTACTACCTTGGTTATAGAGATTATATCATATTGTTTGGAATATATGTCCTTATTAGAATTCAATATGAACTACTAGTACATACTCCAAACGCTGATGTATATAGACGATTTTAGAGTGTACATTCACCATTTTGCTCCGTATGTAGTAGCACTCTCCCGCCTCGACCTCGCCCACGGGTGGACGTGGCAGCAATTCATTCGTCTCATATAGCCGTAATGTTATATACCGACTACCATTATTGCTCGACTTCCAAGAGGCTAAGAGCCAATCGCAAGGTTAATATTTTGGAGATGCCAAGCTAAGGTTATAGGAGAATGAGTAGTAGGTGCCGCTGCCATTTATAAATAATTTTGTTTTCTTCAAGGGCACGTATGCAATATGATAGGTTCATATGGAGAGAAAAGGAAACCGCCCACTATATACATAGTCGACGGCCAGCTTCACACGGTTGCTTGTCAAGTTGTTTCTTCACACTCTCGCACAAAACGATCGCGGGCTACATCTCTAACATCCCGGCGGATCACGCCCGCTTGGGGAAGGGGTGGATGCTTAGTGTAGATGCGGTGCCTGCCGACAAGGGCGAAACCCACCGCTTAAGACGTCCCGATCAGGGGTCCCCGCTCTTCTCTCTCACAAAGCCGTGAGGTTGCCTTCGCCCCTTGCTCACCGCCACACGGAAGTTGTCCCCCGCCGCCTCCTCAAGGTCGAGCTACGCCCCTCGTACAACTCCTTTACAGCCGGCTTGCACCATCGCCCAGCTGCCCACATCACTCCCCTCGTGGATATTTATCTACTTTTGCCCCGCACATACCGATACTTCTATCGGCTTCTACGTGATTGTATTTGTGATGAGTTTATGTCTCATCAACTAGTCCTAGTAATCTTATTCTAATCCCGCCCTTCAATTTCTTTTACCATGTGGATGCTCATCTCGATTTTGGTGAAACTGCACAAAATGATCCGATGGTCAAAAGGTTGCAAACTTCATTTATTAGGAAGATCGAATGTTGCCAAGAAATTGAAGCCCGGTCAGGTTCACGCTCAAGGGCTAGGGACTGCATGGATCGCTTTTTTAGTAGTTGTCTCGCTCCAAAATAAGTGTCAACTTTAGTAGTAGTACAACTTTGTACTAAAGTTTGCACAAAGTTGAGACACTTATTTTGGAACGGAGGGAGTACATATTTGCTATGATCTCTGTCAATCATTGAGATGCAATAGCATGCATGTTAGTCTCCTTTGTATTTGATGAAATGTTGCAACGGGCAACCTTGGACGAAGATACATGTAACAGAGCTAGAAGCTTCATAGCATTGTACAAATTTATCTCATTGATAAATTACAAGACGCATTAGTACTATACTAGTACTTCCTCCGCTCCTAAATATAAGTCTTTGTAGAGATTTCACCATTAACCACATGCGTATGTATATAGATGCATTTTAAGTGTAGATTCATTCATTTTGTTCCGTATGTAGTTCACCTAGTGGAATCTCTACAAAGACTTATCTACTAGTAATAGCTAGCCCCCACTACTAAGAATTCTCTATCCTCTCCTTGAGCCACATCATCAAAATTTACGAGTCAAGTTAGATGAAGTAAATCAGTCATAATAGCCGCCTCATCTAGACGCTGAGAGGCTCAGACTAAGCCACATGCAAGCATGCAGAAATACCGTGGCACATGCATGGTAGTGGGTTTTAAATCACATCAACATGTTCGCATGCAAGCATGCACCGTAGCATGCATGTAAGTGAGCTTTTAAGTCCCATTAACATGTCAAAAGAAAAATATAATCCCATTATGCAAGAAGAGTTGGCTGATCTTTTTCCTTATGTGGGATGATCTAAATGATGATGGAGTTTATTTAGTTTGGCTACCACATTTGTCATGCGGTTATAGAGTTTTTTTTAGTTCTATGAAATCAATAATTTTGCACAGAGAGATATACCGCTGTTCCGCGGCAACGAGCGGGGACTCATCTAGTAATATTTAGGAACGGAGGGAGTACTATGTAAAGAGTTAGGTGTCACACGGTGATAGTGTGAGGTGGGCCATGTAATCACCGAGCTCATGGTTTTCACCGCTTCTTGCACTCCTCCGCTGAAGAATGGAGAAAATTGTAATCTACTACCTCCTTTCGCCGAAAGCGTGGGACATCCAAAGCAGTCCTACCACCTCAAGAATAAAGACCAATGAGCCACAAATCACATAGACCCAGCAAGAAGTTGACGGACGAAGCAACCATCACTCTTGCGCAAGTGAGAGGTCGCTGCCTCGCTGGTCTGCATGAATGCGCATCGATTCTTTGAGCTGCACTGACCGCTTGGCGGAAGATGCAAGGCGGTGGAGGGCTTTGGGTGGCCAGCTGGTCAGAGCGTGGCAGCTGTCCGCATGTCCCTACCGGACACGCCTGAAACGAGAGTATGCACCACTCGAGGCTAAAATCGACACTATACACCATATCTCCAGAGAGTAGGTCGATCTGTCGCACTCTCTAACACACACATGTCAAAACACACACACGCACACGCACGCACCTTGGTCTCGCTGCACCTTCTAACGTGACTTATTACACCTAGACGGAGGGAGTAGTAAGTATATTGAGATACGGTGGCACACCGACTTAAGTCGAATACAAGTGCCCAAAATTTGTGTGCATGTTATAATAAGGATTCACTTAAAATAGTACGTGAGAGAACAGAGGGATCAATTGGACAAGTTTCCCTGAGCAAAGAGCGTAGATGTGTGAGGTAGTAAGATACACCGATGGCACTTTTAATTTTCTTATTAATTTGTTTGTTTCACCTCCTGACCGGTGGGACCCAACGTACTACATGGAGAGAGGTAAGGTGACTAAGGCTGCATTATTTCTGCACCACCGTGATAGTCTTACCACCAAAGCCACATGACACGATTATGATTGAAATCCTAATGACTCACACACACACACACACACACACACAAACACGGCATGCCTGTTACATCTAATGCAGGAATGTATAAAAGGTTATTTTCCTCTCGCTGAACATAACGGAGGGTTGTGTAGCTGGTTAGCCTGCTCGCCATCAAACTTGAGGTCTCGGGTTCGATAACTACACTTGAGCATAATTTTGCCACTAGGATTCTTTGACTGGTCAAAATGTTTTCTAGGGTTTGCACGCTCACACTCTCTCTCCAAGATATATATACACTGGAGCCTCAGCGCTTAGAAGTTGCTCTTCACATTCTTCTCGCCTCTCCTCGCTGGATCCTGGATCCTCGCTAGAAGTTGCTCTTCACACTCTCTCGCCTCCCAGATCTAAACAAGACTTTGGCCTTCTCTCTCCCTCACTGCTACTCAAAGAGCCGGAGGATCCGTCCCACGGAAGGGAAGGAGGCTTAACGCTGTCGCTGGCCGGTGAGGGAGGGAATCCACTCACACGCACGCTGTTCACTTTCCACCCAAATGGCAGCTGGAGGGCCTCCCACCTTCTTCTTCGCCTCCGTCCCACGCCCACCGAACCACGCCCCAAGAACCTTAAGGTATATTTTACTTACTCCACATGCATTTCTAGCTGCATGTATACCATGAATCTAGGACGTGGTTCAAAGAGGAAAGGAGGGAGGAAAGTAGGGAAAAGTTGTATATAGCATGAATCTAGGACGTGGTTCAAAGAGGAAATGAAGGGGAAAGTTGTATAGCATGAATCTAGGACGAGTTCAAAGAGGAAAGGAATAGGGAAAGTAGTGGGAAAGTTGTATCGCATAAATCTTGGACGTGGTTCAAAGAGGAAAGGAAGGGCAAAAGTACTAGTTCAAAAGGAAAGGAAGGGACAAGGTCAGAGTTTGAGCAGACTAGATTTGTTGCTCACATAGGGAAAGGTGTCTAAAGATAACAAAACCGGGACCAACACAAATATGCTCCTTGGTTGTTTGTTCTTTGTTGCAACAGATCGTGCATGACAACAAGACATCGGTAGATGCACATGGTGCTGGTAAAGGCCCACCGTCCCGCTGCAACTCATTAGCTGTTGTTAATCTATGGCCCTGCTTGGTTAAAACTCCCTAGTCCCTACCGCTTGGTTCCGTGGACTAAACATGGACTAGAGGTTATTAAATGACATGATAAAAGACCATGTTACCCCTAGTAATGAACTAATAGAAACAATGTGCGGCGCGTATGTGGGCAATCGTTGAAAAGTCCCAAAAGACTCCCTCGGATCTTCTTTCTTTAGTCCCAAATGCCCACTTTAGTCCCGAAAAGTCCTCCTGCTTGGTTTAGATGTGACTGCACGGAGTTTTTTAGTTCCTACACCAAAATGTCCCTCGTAAACAAACACCTCTAATAATGTCACTGAAAATTGATGCAATGCCACGCTTAAAAGCAAATTACATGTTTAATGAATTTTATTGTTAATATAATCTCTATGTTAATATTAATCAATGCCACCGCTTGAGAAATGCTACCGCCTTGCTTTCTTTCCCATTTAGATAAGGTAGATGCTTATTTTGTTGGCTTCGTGTCATCCACCATTATCGACCACTAATTGTTTCCTTTGCACCTCCGTGTAAACAGGTTATCTACTTACCTGTTGTTATTGTGACTTTTTGTTGCACTTCACAAAACACTTTTGTTTTAAGAGTGTTTTGTGCAGTTCAACCAAAATGTCACACCGACAATGTTGCTTGATTGCTTGATCTTAGTGGAACTGCACAAGAGGAGATCTTACTTCCTATCCGCTATGGCTTAATTTGGTTCAGATCTTCTTCTTGTGAGTTGTTTGAATTCGTGATCATGAGAGGTCAAGATTAGCCTTCTTTCACATGATTCTGCAAGGTGCTTTCATATGTTGTGCTACTTGTAATGATAATGTTGCTTGATTTTAGTGAATCGCACAAATGGAGACAAGACTTCCATCTCAGATGTGCACCATAATATCCCATTGAGGTAAGATAAGGATATTTCACAACTGCTGGCCTCAGATTTTGCCACTTTCATCGTAAAATTAAGTTTAGTACTATACTTGTGCTCCCTAATTGACATGCCAAATCTTACATTGAAGGCTAAGCTTGTCTCGTTATTGAACCAAGTGATGACGGGAAGAACAAGCGAAGAAAACAAAAATCAACTCCCGATGTCAGAATGAAGAATCGAACTGTGATGACACAAGTAATGATATAGTTTTGCATCTTAATTTATTGCTATGGCTGAACGAGCAATTGTTTTGCCACCGATTTGATGCCATACGAATTATCTATACTTGTGCAAACAGGATCTTCTTTGAAGATACCATATATTTTAGTGGAACTGCACAAGAAGATGTTGGAAACATTAAACTAATCGAGGAGTATATAGTAAGCATGGCCACCCTCGTAGATAGCAAATGATGGTTCCCAGAAGTGCTTCATCCAGATGTTTCACACAATCAGCCTCCCGACAAAGGTTGGTACTCTCCCACCGATTTCATCCATATGATTGAGCTTTGTCATCTCTATTGGTGTTGTGCTACTGTTTAGATACCGCCATGAAAAAGTGGTATTGTCCTTGGGAAGTGCTTCATCCGTGTTGTTTTAAATATCTCCTTTCCTTTTTTCGAGCAAACATGGATGCTAGCATTTATTAGTCATCTTGTCTTTGCACAACAGATCATCTTCCTCCTCAAGAAGAATATGGAGTACGGAAGTGACTAGTTCCGATTATGCCAGATGAAGAAGCACCGCCTATATTCTCATCGTAAGGAGCAGTTGAAGGATGGTTACATTACTCCCCACAAGACCAAACTAACTTCAGCTCGTAAGGACCGACAAATTCCATTTTTTTGCTGTGATGCGCGAGTACAATGTTGTTCTAGGATTCTTTCCGTGAGTTCCATTTTTCTAAAAGTGTGCTCTACATGGACCATGTATGTGCCTCGTTGAACCGCTAATTCATAGTACGCTTTGCTTTATACTAATCATTTTTTTGTATTTGTGCAAACAGGGTGCTCAGCTTGATTTCAACGGAACTGCACAAAATGTTCATGAATACATCGAATCATTCATTTCCACCACAAGAAAGGAGGTGCCTATAAGTTCAAGGCGTTGCAACATATAAGGGCTTAAATCAAGCTACGCCGAATTTGGTTGATTTTGGTGGAACTGCACAAAAGAACAAATGGTTTATTTAGCACGAGTTGCCATGTCAATGTCCGAATCGATGAGAAACCCTGCCCATTCCACAATCGTAGGCATTTGATATTTTGAATGGGACAACCTTGTCAAATTTTGCTCATTGATTTTAGCAAGATATGCTTGATATTTTCGAATGGGACGCCTTTGTGTCAAAGAACGGCGATCATTTTTTCTTTATTCTTTAGTTGTGAAGTAAATATTGCCTCCGACATGTGAGTCGCTGAGATGCATAATCATCGATTGTTTTGAATGTTCTCTATGAATTGCCAAGCCTGTGTTTGATTGCAATGTACGTAAACGCTAAAAGCTGCTCAAACTCTTTGTACTCCTTCGTTTCTTTTTACTGCACATTGTGGAAGTGCATACTTTTTGTATAAGATTGGTCAAAGTAGAGATACTTTGACTGCAGACAAAACTTGTATGCGACTAGAAAGGACCGAGGGAGTACATGTGAAATCGCTGCAAACGTGGTGATCACCCCGAATAATGCTAGTACGTATTGTTTTGCATGTTCATCCAATGCCGTGATACAGAATTGAACTAATCAAATAAATTCATTCATACACGGTCGGATTTCATATAAACATGTCGGATTTCATTACATTTCATACATTCTTCAACTAAAAGGTGTTTAGGTCGCATGCATCTCCTGATGCAGAGGTCGGGTCATCCTCCTTTTCGAAAAAACTAAAAACGGTGCTACCGGAGGTATAATTAATTAACCGGGCTACCCACCGTGTCCCGCCGAGCCAATAGAAGTTGAGGATTTAATCGCAGTGTAGCTGCGAATCGACATGTGGCGGTTGGGCCCACGTGTCACCACCAACCGCACCAGCAGCTAAGTAGAAGCGCCGTTTTTCCAACAAGCAGCCCGACTCATCGCCACCGCCAAGAAGCTAACCGCCAAATGGTCAACCCGCTTAGCTTGGCTTCAACCGAGGGTAGCAGCGGTGGCCTTACGGACCCAGCGCGGCGACTCACCGTGTTCTACTTCTTCTCGCTTGTGTGGCGCGCTCGCTGGCAAGGGCGGGCTCGCGAGCCGGCGATGCTCGCCTCGTTCATGCCGGCGGGCGGCGCCAATGAGCGGGTGGAAATCTCCCCACGCTGCCGCACGGTGGGGCTCGCTTGCCGGGCGATGTCCTTCGCCTTGTTGGCGGGCGGGCCTTCGCGGAGCCGGGCGGTGTCTCTTCGCTCGTTGTTGGCGCCATGGGGTTTTGCTGAGCCGGGCGGTGTCTTCGCTTCGTTGTTGGCGCCACTGGGCATTCGCGGAGCAGGGCGCTGCCGACGCCGGCGAGCGGGACTTGACGGAGCCGCATTGTCCTTCGCCGCCCTCGGTCTCGCCAAATGCTGCTCGCCCGCTTATCGCCTCTTTGCTAGCCTTTTTGTAGGCGGTCGCAGCCTCCGCCACCCGCATGCATGCGGTATCGCCAGCGCCGAGGCGGCCTCTTGCGGTGGAGCGGCACGAGCCGAAAGCAGCGCCTCGCTCCGCTTCGCCCTGCTGGGCGATCTGCTCCTCCGCCGCAGTGCTCCCCGAGGAGATGGTGGTTGTAGGCGCGCTGCTCACGCCTCGGAATCGCTCACGATCCGCCTCACCCGTCCATATATTGGGCACGGGCTCGCTGATGGTCATGGTGCAATGCACCGCGAGGATGGCGCGAGGAGGGGTTGGCGCCGATCGTCGACTACCATGTTCTCCATTGGGACGTTGTCGCCCGGCACGCTCGCCGCCACCGTCGGTAGCAATGGATGCTATCTCCTTGTGGTCCGTCAGTCCGCCCATCTCAAGAGCGCCGGAGCGCGAGGAAGCCATGGTGGGTAGTAGTGGTGTGACAGGAGAAAGGCAACGGATGCGGATGATCGCGCTATGGCCGGGCGCAGCAGCTTTATATAGCAATGGTGGGCGGGCGGAGAGGATCTGACGTCTGACGCCGGAGTAGCCGCCAAGAAACACAGATCATTAATGTGTGTGGCGATGGACGACTGGACGGCACTTGTGTCGCTTAGGCGAGCAATCGCCTCAACTGAAGCGGGCGGCCGGGCGCCGACTGCTTTTAAAGGAAAGCGCAAGCGCGAGAGATCACTTTACTTGGATAGATGACAATGGGGACCCACCAGTCCATAGCCTCACGTGACGCAAGTGCTCTCCTTATATATAATATATATATATATATATATATATATATATATATATATATATATATATATATATATATATATATATAAACACTATTCTCGATCACGGATCGTAATAATATTCGATCACAACCTCGAATCGCCTCGAGTAACGCTTGCCTCGACCTTCTTTGTGAACTAGGTTGAACTTCCCGCAACATTGCCCAAATAGAGCTTGCTATATATCATTGGAAAGCTATGGACACCAATATCATGACCTAACTTACATTTTTGGCAAAATATAAGCGGTTTAAGAGCAGTTTTAAAACCGCTTTTTCATACGCACAAAAACGTGAACCGTGATTTTCGATCGCATTTCTAAACCGCTTATCGGAATGAGGCATATAATATGGCGCTGGAAAGCTGCTGCAAACCGCCCTTCCACATGTTGAAAGTTTTTCTAATTCCCTATGGTTAAAGAATAATTTGAAAACGTAAAATTTCGTAAACCGAATGTACCGAAGTTCGCTTTTTTCGATGTCATTTCTAAACGGCTAATCCAATGGAGGCATATGCTATGGCATTGGAAAGCTTATGAAAATGCGCCACTTTTTCATCCGGAAAGTTGTTTTCTAATTTTGAATGGTTTAAGAGTAATTTAGAAAATGGTCCAAGTCCTACCGAGTTCGTGATTTTGAGCTAATTTTTAACCGTATGTCCAATGGAGCAAATGATATGGCATTGGAAAGCTTGAACAAATGCTAAACTTTTTGGTATGTATTGTTTCTCCCAATTCTTTACGGTTTTAAGTCAGTTTTGAAAATGGCGAAAAACGATTTTCAAGAAATATGCCCTAGAGGCAATAATAAAGTTATTATTTATTTCTTATATCATGATAAATGTTTATTATTCATGCTAGAATTGTATTAACCGGAAACATAATACATGTGTGAATACGTAGACAAACAGAGTGTCACTAGTATGCCTCTACTTTACTAGCTCGTTAAATCAAAGATGGTTATGTTTCCTAACCATAGACATGAGTTGTCATTTGATTAATCTAGATCACATCATTAGGAGAATGATGTGATTGACTTGACCCATTCCGTTAGCTTAGCACTTGATCGCTTAGTATGTTGCTTATGCTTTCTTCATGACTTATACAAAGTTCCTCAAACTATGAGATTATGCAACTCCTGCTTACGGAGGAACACTTTGTGTGCTACCAAACGCCACAACGAATCGGGTGATTATAAAGGTACTTCTACAGTGTCTCCAAAAGTATATGTTGAGTTGGCATGAATCGAGATTAGGTTTTGTCACTCCGATTGCTCGGAGAGGTATCTCTGGCCTTCTCGGTAATACACATCACATAAGCCTTGTAAGCATTGCAACTAATGAGTTAGTTGTGAGATGATGTATTACGAACGAGTAAAGAGATTTACCGTAACGAGATTGAACTAGGTATTGATACCGACGATCAATCTCGTAAGTAACATACCGATGACAAAGGGAACAACGATGTCGTTATGCGGTTTGACCGATAAAGATCTTCAGAGAATATGTAGGAACCAATATGGGCATCCAGGTTCCGCTTATTGGTTATTGACCGAGAATGATTCTAGGTCATGTCTACATAGTTCTCGAACCCGTAGGGTCCGCACGCTAACGCTTCGATGACAGCTCATTATGAGTTTATAAGTATTGATGTACCAAGGTTGTTCGAGTCCCGGATGTGATCACGACATGACGAGGAGTCTCAAATGGTCGAGACATAAAGATTGATATATTGAAGCCTATGTTTGACTTCGAAAGGTTCCGATGAAAACAGAAGTTATCAACACCGGGGTTACTGAACTTCGGGGTCTATGGATCTTGATGGGCCATAGGGAGAAGAGGAAAGGGCTGGCCAGCAGGCCACGCCGCCTCCCCCTCTAGTCCGAATAGGACAGGAGAGGGGGCGCGCTCTTCCCTCTTCCCTCCCCAATCCTATTCCAACTAGGAAGGGGGAGTCCTACTCCTGGGAGTAGGACTCTCCAGCGCCGCCTTCTTGGGCTGGCCGCACCCCCTTGCTCCTTTATATACGGGCAGGGGGCACCCCATGACACACAAGTTGATCTACGGATCGCTCTTAGCCGCAGGCGGTGCCCCTCCACCATATTCCACTTCGTCATATCGTCATGAGCTTAGGCGGCCCGCGCCGGTGAAGTCATATCGTCATGAGCTTAGGCGAAGCCTCGCGCGGTGGAGCATCATCATCGCCACCACGCCGTCAGGTCGACGGAACTCATCCCCGACGCTTTGCTGGATCGGAGCACGGGATCGCCATCGAGCTGAACGGTGCTGAACACGGAGGTGCCGTGACGCTCGGTACTTGGATCGGTCGGATCGTGAAGACGCATTTACTACATCAACCGCTTGTTATAACGCCCGCCACGGTTCACGAGGGTACGTGACGACATTCTCCCTCTCGCTATGCCATCACCATGGTCTTGCGTGCGTAGGAAATTTTTGAAATTACTACGCTACCCAACAAAGGCATCCGAGCCTGGTTTTATGCGTTGATGTCATATGCACGAGTAGAACACAAGTGAGTTGTGGGCGATATAAGTCATACCGCTTACCAAAGATGTCATACTTTGGTTCAGCGGTATTGTGAGATGAAGCGCCCGACCGACATTACGCCAGACGCTTACGCGAGACTGGTTTCACCGCTTCGAGCACTAGTTGCTTAAAGGTGACCGCGGTGTCTGCTCTCTCACTTTAGTTGAACTGAGTGTGGCTACGCCCGTCCTTGCGAAGGTTAAAACAGCACCAACTTGACAAACTATCGCTGTGGTTTTGATGCGAGGTAAGAACGGTTCTTGCTCAGCCCGTAGCAGCCACGTAAAACTTGCAACAACAAAGTAGAGGACGCCTAACTTGTTTTTGCAGGCATGTTGTGATGTGATGTGGTCAAGACGTGATGCTATATTTTATTGTATGAGATGATCATGTTTTGTAACCGAAGTTATCGGCAATCGGCAGGAGCCATATGGTTGTCGCTTATTGTATGAAATGCAACGCCATGTAATTGCTTTACTTTATCACTAAGCAAGAGCGATAGTCGAGAAGCAATAGTTGGCTAGACGACAACGATGCTACGATGGAGATCAAGGTGTCGCTACCGGTGACGATGGTGATCATGACGGTAAGCTTCGAGATGGAGATCACAAGCACAAGATGATGATGACCATATCATATCACTTATATTGATTGCATGTGATGTTTATCCTTTATGCATCTTATCTTGCTTTGATTGACGGTAGCATTATAAGATGATCTCTCACTAAAATTATCAAGAAGTGTTCTCCTGAGTATGCACCGCTGCTAAAAGTTCAGAGTACCCGCACACCACGTGATGATCGGTGTGATAAGTTCTACGTCCATCTACAACGGGTGCAAGCCAGTTTTGCACACGCAGAATACTCAGTTAAACTTGACGAGCCTAGCATATGCAGATATGGCCTCGAACACGGAGACCGAAGGTCGAGCGTGAATCATATAGTAGATATGATCAACATAGTGATGTTCACCATTGAAAACTACTCCATCTCACGTGATGATCGGTTATGGTTTAGTTGATTTGGATCACGAATCACTTAGATGACTAGAGAGATATCTGCCTAAGTGGGAGTTTTTAATATGATTAATTGAACTTAAATTTATCATGAACTTAGTACCGATAGTATTTTGCTTGTCTATGTTTATCGTAGATAGATGGCTCGTGCCGTTGTTCCGCTGAATTTTAATGTGTTCCTTGAGAAAGCAAAGTTGAAAGATGATGGTAGTAATTACACGGATGGGTCCGAATTTGAGGATTATCCTCATTGCTGCACGAAGAATTACGCCCCGAAGCACCGCTGGTGCCAGTGCCTGTCAGAGGAGCAACGCCGGGTTGTGAACGTCTCGCAGAGCAAAGTCGATGACTACTCTATAGTTCAAGTGCCATGCTTTACGGCTTAGAACCGGTCTTCAACGACGCTTTTGAACGCCATGGAGCATATGAGATGTTCCAAGAGTTGAAGTTAATATTTCAAGCAAATGCCCGGATTGAGAGATATGAAGTTCCAATAAGTTCTATAGCTGCAAGATGGAGGAGAATAGTTCTCAAAGGAGCACATACTCAAAATGTCCGGGTATAATAATCACTTAATTCAGCCGAGTTAATCTTCCGATGATAGTGTCATTGATGTAATTCTCCAATCATCGCCACCAAGCTACAAGAGCTTCGTGATGAACTATAATATGCAAGGGATGACTAAGATAATTCCCGAGCTCTTCGCAATGCTAAAAGTCATGGAGGTAGAAATCAAGAAAGAGCATCAAGTGTTGATGGTCAACAAGACCACTAGTTTCAAGAAAAGGGCAAAGGAAAGAAGAAGGAAACTTCAAAAAGAACAGCAAGAAAGTTGCTGCTCAAGAGAAGAAACCCAAGTCCGGACCTAAGCCTGAAATCGAGTGTTTTACCGCAAGCGACTCGACACCGAAGCGGAACTGCCCCAAGTATTTGGCGGATAAGAAGGATGGCAAGGTGAACAAAGGTATATGTGATATACATGTTATTGATGTGTACCTTACTAGAGCTCGAGTAGCACTGGTATTTGATACCGGTTCTGCTGCTAATATTTGCAACTCAAACAGGACTACGGAATAGGCGAGCACCGCAAAGGACGAGGTGACGATGCTGGGAAACGGTTCCAAAGTCAATGTGATCGCGGTCGGCACGCTACCTCTACATCTACCTTCGGATTAGTTTTAGACCTAAATAATTGTTATTTGGTGCCGCGCTGAGCATGAACATTATATCTGGATCTTGTTTGATGCGAGACGGTTATTCATTTAAATCAGAGAATAATGGTTGTTCTATTTATATGAGTAATATCTTTATGGTCATGCACCCTTGAAGAATGGTCTATTCTTGTTGAATCTCGACGTAGTGATACACATATTCATAATGTCGAAGCCAAAAGATGCAGAGTTGATAATGATAGTGCAACTTATTTGTGGCACTCGCCGCTTAGGTCATATCGGTGTAAACGATGAAGAAACTCCATACGATGGACTTTGGAATCACTTGATTATGAATCACTTGGTACTTATGTAACCGTGCCTCATGGGCAAGATGACTAAAACACCGCTTCTCCGTTGTATGGAGAGAGCAACAGATTTATTGGAAATCATACATACATGTATGTGGTCCGATGAATGTTGAAGCTCGGGCGGATATCGTTATTTTCTCACCTTCACAGATGATTTAAGCAGATACGGTATATCTACTTGATGAAGCATAAATCAAACATTTGAAAAGTTCAAAGAATTTCAGAGTGAAGTTGAAAATCATCGTAACAAGAAAATAAAGTTTCTACGATCTGATCGTGGAGGAGAATATTTGAGTTACGAGTTTGGTCTACATTTAAAGCAATGCGAATAGTTTCAAGAACTCACGCCACCGGAACACCACAACAGAATGGTGTGTCCGAACGTCGAATCGTGATTTTACTAGATATGGTGCGATCTATGATGTCTATTTCCGATTTACCGCTATCGCTTTGGGGTTATGCTTTAGAGACGGCCGATTCACGCTAAATAGGACACCACAAAACCGCTGAGACGACACCTTATGAACTATGGTTTAGCAAGAAACCAAAGTTGTCGCTTCGAAAGTTTGGGGTTGCGATGCTTATGTGAAAAACTTCAACCCGATAAGCTTGAACCCAAATCGAAAATGTGTCTTCATAGGATACCCAAAGGAGACAATTGGGTATACCTTCTATCACAGATCCAAGGCAAGACATTCGCTGTTAAGAATGGATCCTTTCTAGAGAAGGAGTTTCTCTCAAAGAAGTGAGTGGAGGAAAGTGGAACTTGATGAGGTAATAGTACCAGCTCCCTTATTGGAAAGTAGTTCATCACGTAAATCGGTTTCGTGACACCTACACCAATTAGCGAGGAAGATAATGATAATGATCATGAAACTTCAGATCAAGTTGTCACCGAATCAGAGATCAACCAGAATAAAATCCGCACTGCAGTGGTACGGTAATCCTATTCTCGAAGTCATGCTACTAGATCATGGTGAACCTACTAACTATGAAGAAGCGATGGTGAGCCCAGATTCGCAAAATGGCTTGAAGCCATGAAATCTGAGATGGGATCCATGTATGAGAACAAAGTATGGATTTTGGTTGACTTGTTCGATGATCGGCAAGCCATTGAGAATAAATGGATCTTTAAGAAGAAGACCGACGCCGATGGTAACATAACTGTCTATAAAGCTCGACTTGTTGCAAAAGGTTTTCGACAAGTTCAAGGGGTTGACTACGATGAGACTTTCTCACCAGAGCGATGCTTAAGTCTGTCTCAATCATGTTAGCAATTGCTGCATTTTATGATTATGAAATTTGGCAAATGGATGTAAAACTGCATTCTTGAATGGATTTCTAGAAGAAGAGTTGTATATGATGCAACCGTAAGGTTTTGTTGAAAAAGTGCTAACAAAGTGTGCAAGCTCCAATGATCAATTTATGGTCCGTGCAAGCCTCTCGAGTTAGAATAAACGCTTTGATAGTGTGATCAAAGCATATGGTTTTATATGCACTTTTGGAGAAGCTTGTATTTACAAGAAAGTGAGTGGGAGCTCAGAGCATTTCTAATATTATATGTGGACTATATATTGTTAATTGGAAATGATATAGAATTTCGGATAGCATAAAAGGATACTTGAATAAAAGTTTTTCAATGAAAGACCTCGTGAAGCTGCTTATATATTGGGCATTAAGATCTATAGAGATAGATCAAGACGCTTAATTGACTTTCACAAAGCACATACCTTGATAAAGTTTTGAAAAGTTCAAAATGGATCAGTGCAAAGAAAGGTCTTTTACCCGTGTTACAAGGTGTGAAATTGAGTCGACTCAATGCCCACCACAAGCAGAAGATAGAGAGAAAATGAAAATGTTCCTATGCTTCAGCCATAGGCTCTATCATGTATGCAATGTTGTGTACCAGACCGACGGTGCTTAGCAATAAGCTTGGCAGAAGGTACCAAAGTAATCCAGAGTGGATCATCGACAGCGGTCAAGAACATCCCGAAATACCCGAAAAGGACTAAGGATATGTTTCTCAGATATGGAGGTGACAAAGAGCTAATCGTAAATGGTTACGCCGATGCAAGTTTTGACACCGATCCGGATGATTCTAAATCGCAAACCGGATACGATTTTTATTAAACGGTGGAGCTGCCATTGGTGCAGTTCTAAACAAAGCGCCGTGGCGGATCTACATGTGAAGCGGAGTACATAGCTGCTTCGAAGCAGAAATGAAGGAGTCTGGATGAAAGAGTTCATTTCCGATCTAGGTGTCATACCTAGTGCATCGACCAATGAAGATCTTCTCGTGACAATATCGTGCAATTGCCTTGGCAAAGGAATCCAGATTTCACAAGAGGACCAAGCATATCAAGAGACGCCTAATTCCATTCGGGACCAAGTCCAAGTGGGAGACATAGAGATTTGCAAAATACATATGGATCTGAATGTTGCGCACTGCTGACTAAGCCTCTTCCACGAGCAAAACATGATCAACACCAAGACTCCATGGGTGTTAGAATCATTACGTGTAATCTAGATTATTGACTCTAGTGCAAGTGGGAGATCAAGGAAATATGCCCTAGAGGCAATAATAAAGTTATTATTTATTTCCTTATATCATGATAAATGTTTATTATTCATGCTAGAATTGTATTAACCGGAAACATAATACATGTGTGAATACGTAGACAAACAGAGTGTCACTAGTATGCCTCTACTTTACTAGCTCGTTAAATCAAAGATGGTTATGTTTCCTAACCATAGACATGAGTTGTCATTTGATTAACGGATCACATCATTAGGAGAATGATGTGATTGACTTGACCCATTCCGTTAGCTTAGCACTTGATCGCTTAGTATGTTGCTTATGCTTTCTTCATGACTTATACAAAGTTCCTAAACTATGAGATTATGCAACCCCATTTACCGGAGGAACACTTTGTGTGCTACCAAACGCCACAACGAATCGGGTGATTATAAAGGTACTCTACAGTGTGTCTCCAAAAGTATATGTTGAGTTGGCATGAATCGAGATTAGGTTTTGTCACCCGATTGTCTGGAGAGGTATCTCTCTGGCTTTCTCGGTAATACACATCACATAAGCCTTGCAAGCATTGCAACTAATGAGTTAGTTGTGAGATGATGTATTACGGAACGAGTAAAGAGACTTACCGGTAACGAGATTGAACTAGGTATTGATACCGACGATCGAATCTCGTAAGTAACATACCGATGACAAAGGGAACAACGATGTCGTTATGCGGTTTGACCGATAAAGATCTTCAGAGAATATGTAGGAACCAATATGGGCATCCAGGTTCCGCTATTGGTTATTGACCGAGAATGGTTCTAGGTCATGTCTACATAGTTCTCGAACCCGTAGGGTCCGCACGCTTAACGCTTCGGCGATGCTCATTATGAGTTTATAAGTATTGATGTACCAAGGTTTTTCGAGTCCCGATGTGATCACGACATGACGAGGAGTCTCAAATGGTCGAGACATAAAGATTGATATATTGGAAGCCTATGTTTGACTTCTGAAAGGTTCCGATGAAAACAGAAGTTATTTAACACCGGGGTTACCGAACCCCGGGGGTCTATGGGCCTTGATGGGCCATAGGGAGAAGAGGAAAGGGCCGCCAGCAGGCCACGCGCCCTCCCCTCTAGTCCGAATAGGACAGGAGAGGGGGCGCGCCTCTTCCCTCTTCCCTCCCCAATCCTATTCCAACTAGGAGGGGGAGTCCTACTCCTGGGAGTAGGACTCTCCAGCGCCGCTTCTTGGGCTGGCCGCACTTCTTCTCCTTTATATACGGGCAGGGGCACCCCATGACACACAAGTTGATCTACGGATCGCCTTAGCTGCAGCGGTGCCCCCTCCACCATATTCCACTTCGTCATATCGTCATGAGCTTAGGCGAAGCCTCGCGCCGTGAAGTCATATCGTCATGAGCTTAGGCGAAGCCTCGCCCGGTGGAGCATCATCATCGCCACCACGCCGTCGGTCGACGGAACTCATCCCCGACGCTTTGCTGGATCGGAGCCCGGGATCGCCATCGAGCTGAACGTGCTGAACACGGAGGTGCCGACGCTCGGTACTTGATCGGTCGGATCGTGAAGACGCACGACCACATCAACCGCGTGTTATAACGCTCGCCACGGTTCACGAGGGTACGTGGACGACACTCTCCCTCTCGCTATGCCATCACCATGGTCTTGTGCGTAGCGAGAAATTTTTTGAAATTACTACGCTACCCAACATTTTCGCCGTAATTTCTACTTAACTTTATCGAATTGGGCAAATAATATATCATCGAAAAGCTACGGAAAATGCAAAACCTTTTCATGTTGATGGTTTTCTCGATTTTAGCCGCTTTCAAGTAATTCAAACGGCGGATCATTCGCTCTACCTCACCACAAAATGATTCTTCGAAATGCACCGCGGAAGAACCCGAACTTTGGCGCGCCCACCAACTTCACTGCTTTTCACGTGATTTTTTGCTCAGAGATCTTCATTCACCGTCAGAGTTTCCATCCCACTCACGGGAATTGAGCGGTGATATACCGATGAAAAGTCAGAAACACGCAACTTTCCGTGTTGATCATTTTTCATACTCATGACGATTTTGAAAAATTTTCATGTGAAATTCATTCATCGTAGTAGTTGAACTTCATGCTATTTTCACGCTGAACTTCGGGACGTATTTTGTTTGTACACGCTACCAACTTCCCTCCGCATTTAACCCCGACCAGACGAAATTTTGAAAACCGTTTTTCTTCATAAAAAATGTGGATCGATTTTCGATCGCATTTCTAAACCGCTTAGCAACTAAATACTGCTTTAGATAGGAATCTCGCCATAGGAGGATTTTGCACTTGGGTCGTGAAGAACTCGCGCTTTTTGCATTTTATCGCCTCGAGTTGTTCGACCAACTTCGTGCTAGGTTGAACTACCCGCAACATTGCCCAAATAGGGCCTGCTATATACCATTGGAAAGCTATGGACACGAGTATCATGACCCAAGTTAAATGTTTCACAAAATGTAAGTGGTTTAAAAGCAGTTTTGAAAACTGTTTTTTCTTCACACACAAAATGTAATCGTATTTTGATCGCATTTCTAAACCGCTTATCGAAATGAGGCGGTATTATGGAATTGGAAAGCAGCTGCAAAACCGCCCTTCCACATGTTGAAAGTTTTCTAATTCCTACGGTTAAAGAGTAATTTAGAAAATCGTAAAATTTCACAAACCGAACAACCGAAGTTCAGATTGGCGTCATTTCTAAACGGCTAAAACCAATTGAGGCACATGATATGGCGCTGGAAAGCTTATGTAAATGCGCTACTTTTTCATGTAGAAAGTTTTTCAAATTTTGAACGGTTTAAAAGTGATTTAGAAAACGTACAAGTTTCACCGATTTCAGATTTTTGATGTATTTTTTAACCCTATGTCCTAATGCAACAAATCATATTGCATTGAAAGCTTGAGGAAACGAGAAACTTTTTACATATATTATTTATCCCAATTCTTACTTTTTTATGTCAGCCAAATGGCTAAAATGTATTTTTGCCTTAATTTCCACAAACTTTATCTGAATGGGGCAAGTAATATAGCGCTGAAAAGCTAAGGAAAATGCTAAACTTTTTCATGTTGATGGTTTTCGTGATTCCCCGCCGCTTTCAAGTAATTTGAAAATGGCGAGATCATTCGCTCGCCTTTATCGCTAAAAGATTCGTGAAAATGCATCAAGGAAGCACCTGAACTTCTCGATGAAACCTTGAACTTCACTGCTTTTCACATGCTTTTTTGCCCGTAGCTCTCCATCCACGCATCCGAACACTCACCGGAATTGAGCAAATGATAAACCGATGGAAAGCTGTTGTAGACACGCGACTTTCCCGTGTTGATCATTTTTTTCATACTCGCAACGGTTTTAAAAGTTTTTCATCTAAAATTCTTTCAGTGTAGTAGTTGAACTTCTGTGACGATTTTCGCTTGTAATTTTCTCACACCATGTAGTAGGTGAACTTCCGCGCTTATCTACCGAACTTCTCTCGTTACGTGAAAATATCTAAAAAATTATGAATTTTAATCTGAATTTCTCAATTCTTTTTGATGAAATTTTGAAGCGCCTATTTTTAAAAGTCACCTTCTAGTTATTTTATTTTTGAACTTCTTGTTTCATTCTTTAATAACATGGAAAATCTGAGTTTTCTACAATCATCAACTTCTCCATCTTTTTAATATGGACTTCCGGTTTTATTTTCTTAATCTTTTTTATGAAAATTTGAAGCGCCTATTTTTAAAAGTTGAACTTTGTTATTTTATTTTTGAACTTTGTGTCCATTCTTTAATAACGAGAAAATATGAGTTTTCTATAATCATCGAACTTCTATCTTTTAATATGGACTTCCGGTTTTATTTTCTTAATCTTTTTATGAAATTTTACCTTGCATGTTTAAATTTATGTGACCTTCTTTTCTATAAATTTATTCAAAGAAGGCCAAGACTATTTGAAGACAATATTTTTTCTCAAGTTCTTGTGCACAAACGGTCTCGACTTTTCATCCCATGTTCTTACCAACTTCAATTCCGTAACACACGTAACTTGGTTGTATTTAGCGAGTTGGTCAACCGCGATGGATCGACGGGTCGGGAAGCCTTCCGCACGGCAATCGCACTCGGAGTGTCGGAATCATTATGGGGAACGCGCGCTGCGAAGGGTGTTATGGATGGCTACATCGACGCATCCGGGAGATCATCATCCGCCGCCGTGGGCATTTCACCGCAGAGGTGAGGGAGGGAATCCCACGCGCCACCGACAACGCCAAGGAGACGGCGAGGGTGGCTAGGGCAGCGCCATCTCCGCAACGCTGCTGCCAGGAGGCACATGCCGCATGCGCCCAGCCGGGGGAGCGCCGGGTCGCCGGGTGTGGATCAACTGGTAAAGGGCGGTGCGTGGTGACGCGAGGGGGTGGCAATTTGATGGGAGAAACTGTTTGTGAACTATGTCGTTTGTTTTTCAAATAGGAGTCCGATGTGGATATACATTTTTTGGGGCAATTTGATGCTCTCAAGAAGATATCCTTTTCGCTTTTTTATTTACAACATAAAATAACAAAGAGAAATGTTATGTTATTGTAGGCATTACAATGAACACCTAAAGAGCATCTAAATCTAAAGTGCACACAAGCAAGAGCCCGTCATAGTGAGTAGCAATAGTCCACTAGTTGTAGTAGTAGCAACATCAACTTGTGCTTTGACAACAAGAAGCCACGAAGTGGAGAGAGGCCTGAGGCATGCGACTCATGCTCCTTTTTGTTTTGCATTTTTTCCTCAAGCATCTCTCAAACTGAAACCAACATATCAAAACCCCACTTTTTTCGCCCACTCACACTATTGAACTTCGTAAAATAGTATAGAACTACAACTAGACAACACAATTTAACTAACTGAATAATGGGAGAGATAGCAATGTGAAGCACGATGTTGTTTCCCTTGTCGGTGAAACCTTGGTCATTTGGTCAATGCTAAAGTAGACCTGTAAGAATACACACACAAACAAATATACAAAATACACACATATGTGGAGAGAGAAATTATATGTGCACACACTTAGTAATACACTAACCTTCCTCGAAGTAATACATGAACTTCTTTGTACAGACTTTTTTCTCATGTTCACATGAACACCGGTTTCCAAAACAAGAGCTTATGAGAAATACAATTGGGGGAAAACTTGGAAACATGCACACACACACACACATATAAGGGGGTGGGGGAAACAACAAACTGCATGGAGGTGGAAGAACCAACCAAGGCAGACAAGTAAGTGTATATGTGGCCTGTTTTTGTTTGACAGCACCAAATAGAATCAATTTATCCTCACAATTAGCAGCTTCGCTCAAGAGATCTCGCAGCAAGTAGAAACTGAACTCGAAAACCACAAAATGTTGAACTCCTGCTCCACGCTTGTCAGATCGATCTTGTGGCTATTTTTTTGTTGCTTCCTCCTTGCTTCAGACGCCGAGATCCCCAAATGCACACCTTCGCCTCACCGGTATCTCGTAAGACAAACAACTTGCTCCATATGAAATGGGTGGAGCACACATACATGCAGCTAGCATAATCGCACGTTAACCATCCCAAAAAATGTAAGCATGGTGTAGACATTCAGACAGAAAATGCATATCTTTTTTGTTGTTTCATTTTTCATGTTGCATAGTCCAGAATGGGTATCTGATAATTGTAATGAGAATGTAGTTCGAGGTGAGGAAGTTATGAAGAGCAAAATTGCAGGTCTGTCGCTAAATTCTAACCGGTAACCGTAATGCACCAAGAGCCATCATCCATCCCATCCCAACGACATCATATCATTCCTCTCACTCACACCTAATTTGTTCTGCCTACACGGCAAATCCAAGCTCTCTAGCAAGTACACGAGCATCTTTCTCAAAGAAACAAGTAGAGAGAACTCATTTCCTGTTGCATATTCTCAGAACGGGCCTGCGCTAACTACAACATGAATGCGCTTCAAGCCGAGGAAGCGTGAGGAGAAAATTGCAGGTCGTGGCCGCCACTCATACCTCGTGGTGTGCCGCTGCAATCCCTCCATGGAGATAGCTCTGAGCGCCTCGATCGTGGCATCATGAATGCGCAGCACGGAGCCCGCCGCGACAAGAGGAGAGGCATGGTGGCTGGGCCACCGTGTGTTCGGCCGAGGTCGGAATGGGCGACGGCCGGGTCGGGACGGCCGAGTCCTCGCGCCCATGTTGGGGGTGGTGGCGGTTGTGGACGTGGAGTCCGTGGAGTCTACGGCTGTGCTCGACGACGCCCGGTGCCGCACCACCACCTGGGACGCTGGGAGGAAGGAGGAGGGGTCTCCAGCTGGGACACCAGTGGCGATTGTGGCTCTGGAGGCCGCACAAGACGTGGGATCCAGTAGTCTGACGGCAAGATGGGGAGGAGGAATTTTCATGGAAGGCCGGGAGGAGAGCAACAAGGGCGGTTGGGGGAAGAAGGCGGCCCCTGAGGAGATTGGGTATGGAGGCACCCGAGCGGCAGCTTGGGGTGGAGGCGCGGCCGGGCGACGGGAGGAGTAGGTGCCTCACAGCAGGAGAGTTGGCACTCTGCGGGGTTCCAGCGAGGGCGGTCGCGGGCGGATTTGGCGAAGGCTCGGGAGGCTGAGCTTGGCGACCAGATGAGGCTGCAGGGCAATGGAGGGAGGGAGGCTGGGTGCCATGGCGGAGGAGGCTGGCCCCAGCTGGCGATGGAGGATTCACAAGGGGGGGAGGGAGGCCGGCAAGGGGTTCAAGGAGGCCGGCAGGGCGGCGGGATCCAGCCAACTGTGGCGGCGGTGGGTTTGGTCGAGGTGGGAGGAGAAGGTCATGGATAGCTAATGGGCCGTCCGGGAGGTGTAGGGTGGCTCGGTTCCCTCGTTACGATCTCGAATGTATGGTCGCCTCTATATAGGGCCCCGTGATCCAAATAGTTATTCTAATCCTGTGATTAGAAAAAGGTTACTATATATATATATATATATATATATATATATATATATATATATATATATATATATATATATATATATATATATATATATATATATATATATATATTTATTTTGCTTCCTCCTGTTTCTCGACATCACGTCCCACACCATTGTCACCTATGTACTCCTCCTTTCCGTTTATAGGGCATATCTCAAAATTTTAGTTTTTCCATTTTATAAGGCTCAATTTGGTTGTTTTCCATCACATGTTCAGATTCCAAGGTGCATTAAATCATTGCATGCAAGTATTAAGAGAAAGTTGACCAATGCATGTACTTTATGCATGCATGCATTGCAATTAATGCATTGATAAACATAATTTTTGAGGATAATAAGAGCATGAATTAGGTGCTTTGCAAACTAGAAAAGTATTCCACCACTCGCCATCTACCTTGATTGGTGAGATTTTTGAATTGAGCATTATAAACCGTAAAGGAGGGAGAAGTAATAAACGAGAATTGCACAAGAAGCGGCCGACTACCGGGACCAAGCAGCTCGAGCAGATTTGTGTTTTTGAGGTGTGAGCACTGCAGAGTTTTTTGATGTTTACCCCAGATATTAATTTTTCTCCTCCGAACAACAAAGAAAACATCGCTGCAGTATTAATCGATGGGTTGTGGCCTGCCTAGCCCAGCCGATATCCAGCCCAGATATTATTTTTTTCGTTAAAATGGCTAGCCCAGCTATACTTTTTTAGGAATAGCCGTGCAAGGTCAAGTTGTTATTCTCTTCACTGGCTGCAAATCTTTCCTAGGAGGGATGCATTAGGCTTAACAAGAAAATGGGCTTTAAGAAATAATAAATGGGATGTAATTATAAAAACTGGGTAGTAACTATAAAAAATGCACCAAACAATGATTACTTTATAAAATATTATTTTTGAATATTGAAAATTTTAATTTCATTAATTGTTATGAAAGGAATGTTTTGTTGATTTTACACAATATAAATTTATATTGAAATTGTATTTAATCCGACTAAAATTTCGGATAAAATATTCGGATCCCATCAAAATGTGGGAAATTTTATTGAATTTTGTTTTGAACGGTTGGTTGAAATGGACTGTATTTTTAACAAACTCAGAAATGGGCTGATCCATTAGAATTCAAAATGGGCTACACATTCTACAAATCTCAAATGGGCTATAAGTTCTCAGCCACACACTTCGGCCTTACTAAGTTGACGCTGTCCCCAAAAAAATGAGAGTTGACGGGTATGCAAGGCTTTGTCAACTTATAGTCAACACACGGTTCTAGTAGAAGGGTCGTTGATGTCCATCCAACTGATGTCGTGCTTCTTCTTCAATCTCGGATATTCTAGCTTCAAATTACCAAAAAATGATTCATCCTCGACATCCGGGCGCACTGCTTCGAAGTCGACCAGGCCTACTAAGTTGACGCATCAAGGGCTTTGTCAACTTAGTCAATATAAACGATTCTAGCTGTAGTGATTGTACGATGTCCATCCAACGCCGCCGTGGCTTCTTCAACCTCTCGGTCTTCTTGCTCCAGCCGCCAAAGCAACGCCGGTCGGTTACCGCGCCCTCGCCTCCCTGTGGCCGGGCCAGGTCAGCCATGGAGGCCTCACCGCCTTTACTACTCCCACCGCTGGCTGCCGCCCTCCACTCACCCATCGACCCACACCCCTCGTTATTCTCAGGGACGACAGCAGCCAACCAAGAACCTCATACTCCTCTCTGCGGTGCATCCATCGTCGCTGCCTTTCCCCGCTCGCGCCGTCCCTTCCTAGGCTCGCTGCCGTTCACCGCCGCGGTGCTTTCGGCGCCGCGTGGTCAACGTGGTCAAGTAACGATTTCCATCGGACGTGATTGTACGTGGAGAGGTCGACACCGGGTCCACGGCAGCCGCAAGGAAGTGCCTCCTTATTACGCGCAAAATAATTATTCTCCACCGACAGCCGGGACCCACCGGACGGGCCACCGATTTCGCGAAAAAATGATTCGCCGACCGCTGGGACCCACGAGTTACATCTTCGCACGCAAGGAAGTGCGTCCGAAAAAACGATTCGCTTCTCGATCGCTGGGACCCACTAGCTACATCTTCGCACGCAAGGAAGTGCGTCCAAAAACCGATTCGCTTCGATCGCCGGGACCCACCAGCTACACCTTCGCGACGCAAGGAAGTGCGTCTGGGCAAAAACGATTCGCTTCGACCGCTGACCCAAGAGCTACACCTTCGCACGCAAGGAAGTGCATCCGCAAAAAATGATTCGCTTCGATCGCTGACCCAAAGAGCTACACCTTCGCACGCAAGGAAGTAAGCCCCGGCAAAAAACGATTCGCCTCGACCATCGGGACCCACCAGCTACATCTTCGCCGCAAGGAAGTGTCCGATACCGGGACCCACTGGTCGAAGCGCACGAAGCGCTGTCATCCCGGTCGCGAACGTACGCATATACCGTTGATGTAGAGGCGCCGCACGTGTCGTAGTAGAGGCGCCGCGACGTCATAGTAGAGGCGCCGCACGTAGCATGTACATGTACGCATACGCCAGGGTGCAAGAAAGAAAATACGGTCACGTATGTGTACATACGGCGGGTCTCGAACGCCTAGTCGCAAGATACCGCAGAACGGAAGAAACGGACCTCCCACGGTCAAACGGGGTCCCGTTGATCGGGAGGTGTGGCGATCAAGAACGGAGGAAACGGACCTCCTACGGTCGAAATGGGGGTCCTGTTGATCGAGGTGTGTGGCGATCAAGAACGGATTTAAACGGACCTCCTACGGTCAAACGGGGTCCCTGATCGGGAGGTGTGGCGCATCAGAAACGGAGGAAACGGACCTCCCACGGTCAAACGGGGTCCCGTTGATCGAGGGGTGGCGCATCGCAAAACGGATTTAAACGGACTTGTGTTGGAGCGCCACGGTCAAACGGGAGGGTGTCGCATCGCAAAACGGACTCCACGGATACCGCTCATCTCCACCATCGACCTCCTCCAGCCTCCACGGCTCACCGTCGACCTCCTCCACCTCCACGGCCCTCGCTCATCCAGCCTCCACCGCCGCTCCACTCCACCGCTACTGCTCAACCACCCTCCACACGGGCACCCTCCACCATCTATCGCTCATCCAGCCTCCACACCACGGGTCCTGCTCAACCACCTCTCCACGGCCACCCTCCACCGCTCATCGCTCATCCAGCCCTCCAAACCACGGGTTCCTCGCTCATCCAGAGGCAACGCCACCGCCATCGCTCATCCAACCCCCGCAACACTCATCGCTCATCCCAGAGGCGATCGATCGGCTTCAGCTTAGCGCAGAGAGGGCGAATCGCCCATCGGGTTCGCTAATGCCATCGATCGATCGCCGGGTTCAAGAACGCGTGAGTTCGCAAAGGCAATCGCCGGGTTCGCTAGAGCCCAACGCCTTGCTCGGCTTCGTTAGAACCAACACTCGCACACACGCCACAGACGCACGAGAGAACGCCAGACGCGCCCGCTTCGACCTCCCACCGAACCGCAACTCCTCAAATTTTCCTCCCTCGCTTCTACCACGGTTTTTTCCGGCCATGGACGGCCCAAAGAATGTCATGTAGCTGCCTCCGCCCGCCCAGACGAAAAGCCCATTTTCCGTCATGATTTTTGTCATAGAAGTAGAGCTCACCACATCTATGATGATACCGGTTTTGTCACAATTATCATCATAGAAGTGTCATATGTATGATGTAAAAAAAAATCGCTCGCCCAAAATGTCACGGATGTGTCTTTTTTGTAGTGATCGATGGGCGGCCGGGCACGCCGAGCGACGACTATGATTGGTCAGCCGAGTCGGGCGATGGTGTGTCCCAATGAGCAGGGCGGTGACGGCCGACGAGGGCGGCAGCGGACCGACAGCAGACGGTGGTTGGTTCTCGACGGTCCGGGGCGCTGGTACACCGGGTCGGAGGTGAGGCCGGGTGGTCGCACCAGGGTCGGAGTAGAGGCGCACGGGGGTCGACGGCGGTGGCGGGCGACGCAAACCGATCAAGATTAGATCGGAAAACCAAAAAGAAGAAACGCCAATCAAAACGACCGGCGAGAGAGCGGAAAAACCCGGAGCAAGGGCTTAGGAATAAGACTTTGTAGGGCAGCCGGCCAACACGGCCGGCGGATGAACCCTAGGTACGGGCGGCGCGGCACCAGGCGGCGGTCATGGAGGCCGATCACTTGGGGGCGCGCTGGTGCGGTAAGCAGCGGCTAGGGTTTGATCGTGATTAGGCTGATACCATGTTAGAAGGAGAGAGGATTGGTGAATAGTTCATTGTATTGCTTGAGCCTCGTGGGCATATATATAGGAGTACAAAGATCAACTTGAGTACAAGACAAGGTGACCAAATCCTAGTCTATCATATACTTTCTAATAATCCTTATACTCTGTGTGGCAAACGGCCACCGCTGCAAGTAAAATATAAACGGTCCCAAACAGGACAAGGTACATAACAACAACAACGGGCACACAAGGCTTATGTCCGCCACCGATCAGGGTAGCACGCTACCAGAATCCTTCCTCATTGGAGGCACCAACAGAGGCATGACAATAGACCCAGCTAGGACCTTCCCATAAAGGCAAGCGTGGTTGCATCGGTCACTGATATAGGGCACCATGACTCAGCTAACGCTTGTTCAAGTTCAACTTAGTCCGGTTAAACTTGAATGCAATTTGCTGAGCCATGATGCAATTATAATGCATGAGCATGATATAAGCATGAGGTGCAACAACCATATCAATGATGAATCATATCCAACTGAGCATGGCATAATGACGAGCATGAATATCACAAGTACAACTCTACTCATAGCATAACATGACCACTAGCATCAACAATAAATACCATGCAAGAACACATCAATAACATTACCGAGTAAACACTTAACCAACTAACAGCAAAGGAACAATGCATAGTAACGGTACTCGGTAACCGACGTTAGTCATGCACCCAAGAACATGACTAACCCAACATGTACTACTATCAAGCATGACCAATATGAAAGTAATACTAGCAGGTAGAACATGATGACAGAGTGCACGAAACATAGCATGACGGTAATCACCGATCCATAAGCACAACCGAAATAACATAGCAGTAGCAAAACAAACATATAGTTATTAAAGATTCAAGTTGAAAATCAAAACTACTGCATGGCTATCATGCAAATGGTGGTTGTGGCTTGCCTGGGGATGAAGAAACCACCAGGAAGATGTGCGGAAAGATCGCGGAAGGAATCATTGGAAAGGTTTCTCTCCTGAAGGGGGGCTGATTAGGGCAAGGGAAAAATGATCATTTCCAGTATGTCAAACCATAGTGAAAATGATACCAACAGATAGAGCTCGACGAGAAAAATAAGTAGGCTTTGGAATCACCTCGGACGTAGTTACGGTTGCGGAGTTATGAGGTGTTGAAGATCAGGAACCAACCTGTGAATATTTTCATCACCAACGGGTCCCTAGGAGGAAAAACTGAAAGCGCATAAGGGGAAATACGTTTTCTCAAAGAGAAAGCGCATTCTCAACCGAAGTAGATATGATATACGTTTTCGGAACAGGAAAGCGTACCCTGGAGAAACCCGTCTCCACTTATCCACGTGGACCCGTGGCTGGAGCCACTTCTAGACGGGGCCCAGGCGCAGGGGGGGGGCACGGAGCTCGCCTTCCTCCCTCCGTTACCACGCGAGGAACAGAGGAGGAACGAGGCCGCAGGGCGCCAGCAGGGGGGCCGGGCTGGCCCGCTATCTCCGCCTCTGACACGAGGCCACCAGCGGGTGCGGGAGACCTTGGCGCACCCTTTCAGAGGGTAAGGTGGCGCTGAGGAGGAGTGGAGAGGAAGGGAGGGGCAACACCAGGGGAGGACAGAGGCGGCGGCGCTGGTCTTGGGGATGCGCGGCCAGGGCACTCCGGCGACGGGCTGAGGGGGTGGGGCGGCTGAGTGGAGCGAGGGAAACTCGGTGGACGTGGTGGGAGGAGGAGAGGAGGCTCGGGTTGGCCGAAATCACGCTGAGGGAGTCCTGGATTAGGGGGTCCTCGGACAGCCGGACTATATCCTTTGGCCGGACTATTGGACTATGAAGATACAAGATTGAAGACTTCGACCCGTGTCTGGATGGGACTCTCCTTAGCGTGGAAGGCAAGCTTGGAAATACGGATATGTAGATCTCCTCCCTTGTAACCGACTCAGTAATCCCTAGCTTCTCCGGGTCTATATAAACCGGAGGGTTTAGTCCAGAGGACAACAACAATCATACCATAGGCTAGCTTCTAGGTTTTAGCCTCTACGATCTTGTGGTAGATCAACTCTTGTAATACTCATATCATCAAGATCAATCAAGGTGAAGTAGGGTATTACCCCATCGAGAGGGCCCGAACTGGGTAAACATCGTCCCCGCCTCCTCGTTACCATCCGCTTTAGACGCACAGCTCGGGACCCCTACCCGAGATCCGCCGGTTTTGACACCGACATTGGTGCTTTCATTGAGAGTTCCACTCGTGACGCTATCATAAGGCTGGATGGTCTGCTTTGTTGTCAAGGACAACATCACTGGGGAGCCCCGGCTGTAGGCCAAACTCTCCAACTAGGCGGTTTCACCATGACCGCCGCTCGTCATGGCTACCGATGATGACTTCTCGGTCATCGAAAACAGCCTCCATGATCAGCCGCGACTCACGAAAGGCTTGATCCTATAGAGCTCTTCTTTGAACGAGCTCTTGATCGCATTGCCGCTTTGGGAGTCGCTACAACTATGATCAGATCGGGCTTAAACCCGACCAAAGGAGATTAACTCCCCGCCACCACCCATCGATAGCGTGGTGGAGGAGCAATGCGGCGATTCTTCCTCTATCTTGAGGACAAACTATGTCCGGATTCCCGAGCCTTCTCGAGCCGGTACCCATCTACGGAGGACATCGCCCAAACCCTGAACCTAGAATCAGCAAAGAGCCGCACTCCATCGGGCAACATCCCGAGTCCGAATCTCCAAGATCGGAAACCTCCGCCTGGTCTCGGATCGGGTCAAGGTCCGGACTTAAATCCACTCACCCACCCAGATATAAACGATCTTTCCCACATTAGACAAGAGCCCCAGGAGATAGTACATCACTATTGGGCCAGATTACTCCATGTAATGAACAAGGTCAAGGACTGTCGCGAGGAAGACGCAATTTCATTCTTTTGCAATAATTGCACGGACAAGGGAATCCTCAACGCCATATGTCACCGTGACATAGCACACTTCGCTGACTTGGCAGCCATAGTACAGAAGTACTGTGCGATGGAAAGCACCTGGAAAACCCAAACAAATATTTGGGATAATCCGGCTCTGACAAAACCCCTAGTCCGAACTAAAAGGGTGCACTCTCATAAGTCGCCCGACTCAATTACAAAGAAGCAAAACCCCACTATAGGGCATGGAACCGTATTGGGGGGATGGCTTAATAGGCCATGCAAAATTCACAGTACAGCGGATACCATACCAACACACAGCCTTAGAGCATGTTGGGTACTCCGGCAGGTGGCCAAGAGCGGTGAGGATCTCCTTATTAAAAATACCGCAGAGCACCATCCCGTGGATAACAACAATACAGTATTGACAGTCTTCGAGACCTTCGCCTCAAATAATAGGCGTAAGCGAGCACTCCACAGCCTTGCCGAAGTCTGCCACATGGCAGCAATAAATCCATGGAGCGACACGGCTATCACCTTCAACGCCAAAGGATTTAACCTAAATTCGAATTAGCGCGAGCACCACCACTTTGGTCCTTAGTCCAATTGTGGACGGCCGCTTACTAAATTGCTCATGGACGGCGGCAATGGATTAAACCTCATCTATGAGGAGACTCTTCAAAAATGGAAATAGACAGAACCGATAAGCAAAGCAGCACGACCTTCAGAGGAATCATCCCTAGCCGGGAGGCACGATGCGCTGGGAAAATCACACTAGATGTGGTATTCGGCACGCCGAAGAATTATAGGTCCGAAGAAATCACATTCCAAGTGGCCTCATTCAGTAGCGGATACCACGCCCTTCTAGGGCGGGAGGCATTCACGATCTTCCAAGCCATACCCCATTACGGGTACATGAAGCTCAAAATGCCCGGGCCCAATGGAATCATCACTCTAGCTAGTGATCCAGGCATAGCACTCCACGCCAAAAACAAAACAGCCGACCGCCCTCGAGGCATTATCCGCCCTCGCGTCGAGGAATTAATCGCGCTACGCTCCACAAGGACAGTGGACGACGGATACTCGACAAAAGATCCAAGTCCACCTCTTTAAACCAGCGGATGAAATAGTCAAATTCCAAGTCCACCCAACGGACCCTAAAAAACAAAAGATCCATCGGGCACGCTTAAACCTCACAGAGACGCCAGACCACGGAGTTCCCCGCATGAGAATTGGGATATATTCACCGCATCCTTCAAACATGCCAGAATCCCACGCAGTCTGGTCGAGCATAGCCTTAACATTCTAAAGGGATTCAAGCCGGTCAAGAAGACTCTTCGCGCTTTCCGAACCTAAGTGACAAGCTATGGAGAGGAGCTAGCTGTTAATCGGAGGCCGGATTCATTAGAGAAATAAAACATCCGGACTGGCTAGCAAACCTGGTGATGGTACCAAAGAAGGATAAATCCTGGCGCCTATGTGTCGATTTCAAGGACCTTAACAAGGATTGCCCCAAGGATCCCTTGCCCCTCCCCCACATCGATCAAATTATCGATGCTACTGCAGGACACGACTCATTGTGTTTCCTCAACGCATACTCCGGATACCATCAAATCAAGATGGCGGAGTCCGGCCAGGCCGCAATGGCATTTATCACCGCATACAACCCCTTCTATTTTAACACCATGCCTTTCAGGCTTAAGAACGCCGGTGCAACGTATCAACGCATGATTCAGACATGCCTGGAAAAACAGATCAACAAAACAGTGGAGGCATACGTAGACGATGTGGTCGTTAAAACAAGACACGTCGAATCCTTAATAGACGACTTGAGGCTCACGTTCGACAATCTATGAACATACGACATCAAGCTCAACCGAAAATGCGCTGGCGTGCTCGCCGGAAAGCTCCCCGGCTTCATCGCTCCAGTAGAGGAATCGCCGATTTCGGGTTCCGCACCTTGAGGTTCGAACACCGGGTGCGCGTGGAGATCTCGCCTCTACCTACCTCGCACCTCGCCGCCTCTAGGATCTAAACTACACAAAGAACAACACAAGAGACGCAAGGTTTATACTTAGTTCAGCCACCATTGTGGTGTAATACCCTACTCTAGTTTGTGGTGTGGTGGACTGCCCTTGGCTGATGGTGATGAACACATAAGGGAGAACAGCCTCATGAGGGTCTGTTTCTTGGCTGGTGCGATGAACTTAGGGGAGTTCACGCTCTCTCTCTCTCTCTATTCAAGGTGCCTCTACTACCAATTAGATTGCTTGGCTTAGCTCGCTTCATCCAAGATGCCTCTACTATGGTGGCTAGCTCTACTTGTATAGGCGGAGGCCCCGGCCTCTTCCCAAATATTACGGGAAGGGCGCCAACAATTGGCCATTTTGAAGGCGTAACATCTGGTACACTTACCCTGACTAAAGTTGGTCCTCGTCCGCCAAAGGCTCGTGGTGACGCCTGCTTGGGCTCCACAATGATTTCTGCCGCTGGGCTGGTCTTGGTCTTGTTGCAATCAAATGGATGCATTTGCTTGATTCTTCTCGTCCGGCTTGCTCCCTTTGCACCAAAGAGGAAAGGAGGACACTGCATGGCCGGGCGCCCGCCTCGGGCGCCTTGGTCGCCATGGCTTGCGCCATGGGCACCTGTGAGGTACCCCGCCTTGATCTCTCCGCTTCCTCGCGAGCCGACCGATGAAGCTGCAGGTTCCGAGGAAGCTCGTCGTCCACTTCGCTGGGCTTGGCCTCGTGAGGGTCTTGAGCTTGTGTTGATGAAGATGGGCCCGGACGGGCCCCTTTGAGCCACGCCGCAGGGCCGCAGTGCAAGTCCGGGGACCCCATTCCTGTAACGCCGACAAGAGCCCCTGCCCAAGCGCGCTACTCGGCTTGGCCGACCAGAGGGTGAAGGGCAGTGCAAGCGCCGCTGGCTCCTAACAGCTCATGGGTTTGGGCGCCACAAGGTATGCTGATTGGACGCGGTGTTCCACTTCCCACGACGCCGCGATCGCATCTAATTGACAAGTCCCTCGATGCAAAGCGAAAGTTATGATTACTCCGGATCGTGGAGGCCGCGCAGTTGGCCTCCTCTAGTTTTGGCACGGAACGGCGCATGCCCTTCCAATCTGTTTCTTCTGCTTCTCCTTCTTCCCGGCCCTGTCCGCTTTGCTGTAATGGCTTCGATCCGCTGCTCCGCCATGCAGGAGAAGGGAAAGGCTCCCCGAGAGGGTCCTGCCCGCCTCCCGCCAAGAAACGGCTAGCCCTTCCGCCACCGGAATGAGGGTGCCCACTGTGGTGTCGAGGCCCCTGCGAGCGGCCACCACCAGTGGTTTCCACTTCCCTTTGTACGCCCAGACGAGGGCTCAAGGGGTTGATGCCGAACGCCACGGGCGACGCCCGCTGCCGGGCGCCGGGCTGGTCACGGCGCGCTGCTGCCCCCGGAGTCCACGCCGAGGGCCTCCTCCGAGAGTTCGCGGCTCCACGCCGCCATGTCTCCTCGGTCTTGATTCGCCTCCCCTTCTTCGCCTGTGATTCCGCGGGAGGATCCCAGGAGCTCGTTGCAAGACGCCGACCAAGGGCACCTGGGCGACCGCAGAGGTTGCGGCCGCGTTCTCGCCAGATCTCATGACTTCGAGGCCGGGCGAGATCGCCTGGTTCAGCAGGACAAGGGGCGCCTCACGATCCAACTCGGAGTACGACGGCGCTCGTCATGCTCTTCAAGGTTCGATGCGCGAAGGGGCCGGCTTGAGTGCTGCCCGGGAGAGGTGATCGAGGCCTCGCCACAGGCGAGTTCAGGCTCGCCGACCGCCTCGCAGCCTCCTCAGCGGTGGAGGCGCCGAGGATCCAATGACTACGCCAGCTCTCGCGACTGGAGACGAAAGCGACGACAGCTACGAGCCTCGAGCCCGCGCCCGCCTCGAGCAGGGCGGGCTCGCAGCCGCCGCCGCCTCGATCCTGGATGGGGTTGCCGCCTGCGTTCGACGCACCCACCGCTGATGATGGCGCTTTTTGCGTGAGCGCTGTAGTTAGCGTTATTTAGATCCGCCTCCCGCGAGGAATCAAAGCGCGCCTGTGGGGGCTTGTAAGGTGCCTGTGGTCCTGTTTGTTAATATGATCCTTGTTGTGAAGCAAGGCGAAGGCTTTCATTCCGCTTTAGCTCAATCTCTTTCGAACCTTGCGAGGGCTTGACGCCTCATGAGTGTCCTGACAGTCCCTACCCCAAGGCAAGCTTCTGGCCGCCAGTATGCCAGGTCGCGATGCCGTGGTCAAGGCCAGAGGTGAGCGTCCGGGTCCGTAAGAGCCCTCAGTCGTGATGCTCGTGGAGGTCCCCTTTAGCGCCAAGCAGCCATCGCTCGGGTGAGAAAGGAGAGCGACGCTAACACACGGATTATGCATGGGTGAGGGACGGTGCCGTGTTAGTTAGTGCTTCTAGAGGGTGACTTATCTCGAGAATCGAGGAGTCGCTCTTGTGTGCTGTCCGGTCCAGGCATCGGCTGCTTAGGGTCGCCATGAGGTCCTCACGTGTCCCTCCCCTCTCGCCTTTTCTCCCCTTTCTGCTTCTACGCCCTCGGTCCCGCCTCGAGCGAAGTCTCAGCTGCCGCTGGTATGCTAGGGTCGCGATGCCGTGGTCAAGGCTGTGAGGGTGAGGCCTGGAGAGCGAGGAGCCCTGAGTCGCGATGCTCGTGCACCCCTTTAATGTGCAAGCGGTTCAGGTGGATGAGAGTGAAGGAGACACCATGGGGTCCTCGCCGACGCTGCTTCCTTGAAGAGATCCGTGAGGCTCATCACGCAAAAGAACGCAAGTTCGCCGTGGATAATAGACAGTGCCAGCCGTTAGCTGCCCTGTGAGGGGTGATTTAGGCATCAAGGCTCGACGAGGTGGCGCTTATGCGGGCTGCCGCGCCGAGCTCAGCCATTCAGTTCAGTTTGCTGCATGTGGACGGACCCATGCGCAAGCTGCCGTGCCGTTAGGGAGCAGCCCCATCGCTTGGTGTCAGCGGAGCGGGCAACTCAGGGCAAGCATGTTAATCACGAAGCGAGCAAGTCCATTTAGATAAGCGCAAAGAAGATTTAACATCACTGGTCGGACCCGAGTGACCTGGGATGACGAGCCTGAGAGGCACCCCAACAAGATAAGCTAGGAACATGAAGTAAGGGGATACACGCCGCAGGATGGACCCACGCTGCCTCGGAATAATGCAGCCTGGGGCGCCCCAACTGAAATGAAACTTGAAAGACGCCACCGACAGCTTGAAGACGAAGGGTGTTGGTGCAGCAGATCGTGGGCTGCGGGAGCGATCTCACGAGCCCCTGTGCTCAGGGCCTCCGGAGGCTCCGAGGCACCGGTGGCCTCGTGGACCATCTCCATCTCCGCCAGGGCAAGTGGAACGCCTGGCCCTTGAGCCTGTGATGTTCCTTGCGAGGCGCGGGCGCTGGAGGCAGCTGCTGCTGCAAGCCGAAGGCATGCGAACGTAGCTGTGGGTGGATTCTTCGCAGCTTCCACCAGAGGGCAAGAGGCGCCTCGAGAGGCGGCCTGGCTGAGCCTTTGTATGTCGATGCAGACGCAGCAGCCCATCCTCGGCCGGATGGGGAGCTACGGTGCTGGCGGCTGCCACTCATGACTCTCTTGACTCCTGCAGCTCCCGAATGATCTTGCCGACGAACTCCTCGAGGGTTCGCCCCTCCTTGCTCGTGTTCCTTCTTGAGGGAAACGTGCTTCAAACACGCCCAAGTGGTGCCTGCCAGCGCCCTCGTGACCTTAGCAAGGTCGGTGACCTCTGTGGGGGAGCCCCCGAGCCCTGCTCGAGGAGGGCGCCGCCGCTTCCTATGCGATAGAAGGAGGTTCTCTGGAGGCGCTGACCCTAAGGGCCTGCCTCCCGAGGGGCCGGGCCGACGACGCCTTCTTCTTTCTTGGGGCGGTCTCGAAGCCTCTGCTCCGCGATCCGGGTCTTCCAGTGATGCGGCCTGAAAGGCTCGCCTGTGGAGCACACCGCTGCTTTCTTCGCAGGGCACCGTGGATGACTCCGCCACTTCCGGCATCTTGAGGACGCTAGTAGCCGTGGTGGGTTACGCCATGAACTTGGCCAGCTCGGGTACCCGAGGATGGCGTTGTATGGCAGGCGAATGTGGGCGACGCCGAAGTCGATGAGCTCGGTGCGTGTAGTTGTCACGCTGCGCCAAGGTGACAGGGGGGCTAACCTACCCGATCGGGACCGGTGGAGCTGCTCTGCGACCCTGTAGAAAGGCTTGCTGGCTGAAGCTAATTGTAAGGCACTTGGAGATTGTTGAACGCTTCCATAGACAGACGCTGAGCCCCGCCCCGCCATCGATGAGGGTCTTGGTGACTAGCACGTGTCGGATGATTAGGGAGCAAAGCATCGAGGACTCCGGTCAGGCAGCACACTTGAGCTGATCCGCTGGAATCGAACGTGATGGCGACGCCACCACCCGAGGGGGCGGTGGCTTCGAGCTTGGGGAGGAATGCATTCACTTCATGGGCGAACTGCTGAAGATGCGTTGGAGAGGCTGGGGCTTGAGCTCCGCCAGATGTGCAGGGTCGCCAAGACGGTTTCGGAAGCCCCCAGCCCTCGGCCCCGATGATGGTCTTCATTTCTCCCTTGTCAGCGCGGCAGAGGAGGGAGGCTTGCGCGTTCTTGCGGACGCATCCTCGTGGAGGCCGATCTCCAGCCTTCCTCGCGAGGCGGGTCCCGCCAACGATCTCTCGCGAGGTTGGTCGCGCCACCCTTGGCGAGCTGTCTTCCTAGCCGCCCCGAAGTTCCTTCCTCATCTCGTCAGTAGCCTCCGGTCGCTGCGGTCGGGACGCCGGCCGATCCTCCTTCTCGCACGGCTCGAGCTCTTGACATTTGCTGGTGTTGTGGGTGTGGAGGTCGTGGCACGCAGCATACCGCTGCCCTTGGAAGACTCAGTGGATCTCTCGCTTCGCAGGTGTCCGGTTCTCGCCACAGCACTGCAGCCCCTTTGTGCTTCACATCCTTGGCCTTGGGCTTCTTCTTCCTGGGTCCCATGTGCAGCAGCTCGAGGAGGAGAGACGCCTTCGTTCTCGGGCGCACTTGGTCGCCAAGTTGAACAGCACCAAGGAAGTGCACACGCCTTCATGCATCGCCAGCCCTCCTTCATCTTGTCTTACACACCCTCGTGAGAAGTGGAGATGATTCCTCTCGTCACCTTAGGAATCTTGAGGCGCGTTGTTGAAGCGCAGGATGTATTTCTGCAGGTCTCCCTGGTTGCTGCTTGATGCGTGCATGTCGCCACGGTGGGTGGCGGGTCACGAGTACTTTGAAGTTGGCGGCGAGGCGGTGCGCATCTCATCCTGTGAGGGATCGTGGCTCGGGCCGTGTTCAGAGCCAAAGGGCCCGGCCCTTGAGCGCCTATGGGAAACTAGTTCACCATGACCTTCTCGCCTCCATTGGCTTGGTGCCCAGCTCGTGAGAGCTGGAGGAACTCAGAGGGGTCGGCTGCCGTCATGAGCGAGGAGGCAGTGTCCGGCTTGAACTTGCTGGCCACGCGACGTCAAGAACTCGTGGTGGTGAAGGCACGCAGCCTGCTGTGGCCACGGGAGGCCTTGGGTGACGAAGAGCTTGGTCTTGCGGTCCCCATGTGCGCAGCCGGAGGCCAAGGTCTTGACTCGCGTGAGCAGGAGCATGGTCGCGACGAGGAGCGGGAGCACGCGGGCAGCTTTCTGCGGGCGAGGGACTTCGCAGCTCGCTTTGTTGCCTGGCGCCGGGACGGAGCGGGTTCCGCCAGGGGACCACGCTTTGGGGCCAAGGCTTTCTGAAGGGGAGGAGGCCGAGGCGCCGAGCGCCCACCGCCAGGCGGGTGCGTGCGACGGACGGCGCGGGAGCCTCTGCCGGGACGAGCTCGGCGACCGTCGGAGCCACTTCTTCAGACGCTGCCGATCGATAGCGCAGAGCTCTTGCCGCGATGAGCGCAGCTCGAGTCGAAACGGAACGCGAGACGAAGAACCAGCCGGCGAGGAGGGGTAGGGCGCGCCTTGCCTCACGGAGGGATGCTGGGACATGTTGTTGCTCGCTTCCGGCCGGTGGGCGCTGACGGCAAGCGACGGGAACGACGAGGGCGCCTACCGACGGTAGCCGCCCTGGGTGACGCGAAGCGAGACGGCTGAGGCCGCACGGGCCCGGCGAAGGCCGACATGGATGCGGTGGTCGACGGAGAATGGGCGGCAAGATTTAATTCCGCGACTTTACCGGGCGCGCCAAATGTCGATTTCGGTTCCGCACTTGAGGTTCAAACACGGGTGCGCTGAGATCTCGCCTCTACCTACCTGCACCTCCGCCAGGATCTAAACTACACAAAGAACAAACAAGAGACGAAGGTTTATACTAGTTCGCCACCATTGTGGTGTAATACCCTACCTAGTTTGTGGTGTGGTGGATTGCCTCTGGGCTGATGGTGATGAATAATACAAGGGAGAACAGCCTCGCGAGGGTCTGTTTTGGCTGGCGATGAACTGCTAGGGGAGTTCACCGCCTCTCTCTCTATTCAAGGTGCCTCCAGCCTACCGATTAGATTGTTGGCTTCTAGCTCGCTTCATCCAAGATGCCTCTACTATGGTGGCTAG
>JAHIAM010001334.1:0-25130 GCA_021605205.1 Aegilops longissima | reverse complement strand
TTGATTATCATGTGAATCTCAACATGTTATTTAAATAAAAGTTATTGGGTTTTAATGAGTACTTTTTAATTGGGATTGAGGATGCTGTCAACCATTCTCAATGTTTAACAACCACCATGATAGTTAAATAAAATTATTCCTTTGATGTAGGGAAAATCAGCTTTATGCAATGTAAATCAGAGAGCCTTACCACCAGCCAAATATGCATGTAGTATAGGCTTATTCTTCATTGCTCTTATGTGTTACATTGCCAAGATATTCCATGTGTCGACTGTTGGCTGCAACTTTCACGCTGCGCACTTTCGATGACGAGTAAGGTGTTAGGTCGTGGTTCTATACTCAGGATGCCGCTGGAGTTGATGGACTCGCTTATCTTCCAAGTTTTCCTCTGTTATTATTAGATGGCCTTAAGCCATATTATTGTATTCAGTTCCTTGTGGACAACGATGTAATAAGTGTGTGATTGCTACTCGCTATAAATCCTTCAAGTACTGTGGTGTCAAGACATCGATCCAGTGGATGACATCGAGCACGAGCGCTTAGATCCATTCGGTCTGGTCGCTACATTGTGCGCTTTTGCCACCGCTTTGCGCTTTATCGACCAAAGCGCATGCTTATGCGCAGCTTATGTACATGATTAAGCTTAGTTATGCGTAATGCCTTTTGCCAACGCTTAGAGCCTAGGGCGCGCTTAAGCGCGCTAGGGCGCGCCTTTTTAACTATGATTGCTTTGCTCTTGTATCATCGTATTTATCGATACAAACTTATTTTTAAATTGAAGGATCCAATCGAAACTCCAATGGCACAGCAGGTATGTTCACGCATGTTTCTTTAACAGGTTTTCTTATAAATAGCTCTTTTGATTTCAATTTCAATTGTGTATATAGTTGACTTTCATATCATGCACATTACTAGCATCACAACAGAGCCAATAGTGTTGTTGTACATGTAGACCCGTGGTACCCATCTGAAATCTTGTGGTGCCTTGTAGTTTCCCACGCTTTGTATTCTTTCACTGCTGCTTTGTCTTGAACTGATATGATTTGAACCGTGTCTCTATTTTGATTTGGCAAGACAATGCAAAGGACCATAGGACATAGATATATGTTTGTTTGATGCTTTTATTATGTACTAGTACTTGGCAATAGAAGACTTGGTAGTTTAATCCTGTCCACCTTACTAATGAACTAGTTCACGAAATGAGTTTCATATACTAGTACATGCTAAATTTTTTATGTGTCTCGCTTGTTTCTTCTTTAGAATGTCGATGTAATATTGGGGAAGAGTGCCTTATTAAGCAATGGTAAAGGAAATAATGTAGATAAGGTTCAGATAGTGACACATCCTTGTTGGTCTCCAACAAAGCTGATAAAACAGCTAAGGAAGACTATCTTGAAGACAGGAGACAACCCCAAAGTCCTCGCTCTTGGTTTAGTGTTTGAGTTATCGCCACTACCGCTTGATAAGCTATTCAAACTCACCGTCTCGAATCAGTTCGGTTTCTTGAGTCTCAACTACAAGTGAAAGACATAGATCAGCTTGTGCTGCGACAAGAAGCGGAAGGATGCATGAAGTCCCTCGGAGCATTCGGATGCATATTTTCGTGCAACAGTTAAGCGTTGAGGATTTTAGCGCCAAACAGACAAAGCTAATCAGCTTGCTGCTTATTGCCAGCATGGTGGATACCTGTGATAACGCTTTTGAGCTCTTCAAGTTGTTTCAGTTATGTTTTGTTTTGTCAGCGCTTATTTGCACCGGTGACCAATTTTGACGGCTAGTGTATGTAATATGCTGCTTTGTTCCCTATATTTGCATCGGTTGTAACTTTGATGCCCAAAGGATGTAATATGTGTAATAGCGTAATAGGCTAGCCTTAATTGCTTGCTTATTTATTTCCTTATTGCCTTCTTTACTTGTTTGCTTTTAGTCACCGCAGCTTCTTTTTCTCGTGTTTTTCTAGTGGCCACAATAGCCTATTTTTGGTAACTAGGCCAAAATAATCATGGCAACACACTAACTGTTGTAACCATGGGCCTTCAGCAGTCGTGATGATCCATAGGGCCTTCATTCGGTCAGAGGACCATTGGCCTCTATACGGGCCGAGGATCCATCGGCCTTCTATACGGGCCTTAGGGATCAATGGGCCTTCACGGTCGTAGGGTCCATGGGCCTCTTCACGGTCGTATGATCCATTGGCCTCATACGGGCCGATTATCCGTGGGCCTCATACGGGCCATAAGATCCATGGGCCTTCTACGGGGCGTATCTTCATTTCGCCAATCATGGGCCATACTATTCGTGGACCATAACGGGCCATTAATAGGCCGCATTTGATAACTCTACGAAAACAGCCCAACGGGTTTTTTTGACATGAAAAAGGCCCAACGTATTAACGGACCGCAAATGGGCCGATTGTAACGACGGGCTGAATTTGGCCCACAAGCAGAAAATGACAGTAACGGGTCGTATGTAACCGAATGCTGCAAATGAGCCCAAGAATCAATGGGCCCTGAGAAGGCCGAAAGATAACTTGGGCTGGAAACGGCCCAATGGAATAACGGGTCGTTAATGGGTATAAAGTGATACACTGTTCATTACGGGCCAGTTTCACCACGGGCCGTTAATGGGCCAAGAGTTACAATGGTCCTCATATACGAAGAAGTCATGGGCCACATGGGCCGGAAGTTAAACGGGCTGAATCATATTGGACAGCCCGTATGACGCCATCGGCCTAATTCGGATAGGGCGAACGGGCCCTCGGGTTACGGGCTATAAATGGGCTATATGCTAACAGGCCGCTAATAAGCTTCGTGGGCCGCCCGCCACCTTTGACTAAGTCAAACGGGCCGCCTTTTCACATGAATGGGCTCGCTTGGTGCACACGGTCTCCGTGATCATAGGCGCCCTCGTCCAATGAGCGGATGACATCTGTCCCAACGGTGAGCCGACATCGAGTTTCTCCAGCCAATGATGATTTTACACGGAAAATCCCCATTGGTCGGGCTGTTAACGGGTTATCGGATCCAAAACCCGACCCAATAGCTTAACGGCGTTCCATTACGGTGGATGCCATGTGTCGGTCACCCTTGACGAAAGCACTTCTATGACGCGATCTATCATCATGGAAGTAGACACTTCCGGATGATAATTTTGGTAATGTCATGGAACACTTCTACGACAAAGACATGTATGACTATCTTGATTCGCCATAAATTTGTCATGGATGTACATGCATGAAAAAAACACGCTCATCGTGACAAACACGCACTCATCACGTATGTTTTTGTAGTGTCGTGCATGCCGCCAGTGGTGAATTGTGCGCGAAAAGCGCCCTTCACGCCGCAAGAAGTTTGTCCTCTATGTGCCCTCAATTTACTAGCGTAGGATGCTACCCCAGTGGTTTCAACTTTATTTACTTCACCGCTGCGTCGGATGGGCCTCTAGTTTACTTATTTTCACCCACCGCCACATGGGCCAGACACCAAGATACAAAACACGAACTGACAACGATCATGTGGATTGGTTGACCGTCAACTAAACAATATACTGAGCTACCGACACAAAGGAGTGTATAATCCGTCGGTATAGAGAGTTCGAGGAGAGGAGGCCCGTGGGAGATAGCAGAGAGAGAGAGAAAGAGCTACTCCCTCCGCTCGATAATGTAGTTACAACATTTTTAAGTCAAACTTTTGAAACTTTGACCAAGTTTATAAAGAAATTACTTATATCTACAATACCAAAGATAAATGATAGTATGAAGTAAGTACATGTTGTGATGAATCTAATGATCGCTCCGATGTAAATGTTTTTCTCCACATATACCTGGTCAAACTTTTTCGAGGTTTGACTTTCCAAAACATCCATATGCTTATGGACGTGATGAGTCCCTAACGAGAGAGAGAGAGAGAGAGAGAGAGAGAGAGAAGGTGAAAAGTGTGTGTGTGAAAGAGACATGGACAACACACTATAAAAGTAGAGAAAAGCATGCGTGTCTTACGAAACATGTCACACATGCATCTTCGACAACGGAGGCAAGGTGAGGAGATAGTGTGTGGTTGTTTGAACCGAGAGAGGAAGACCCCAGCACATGGCCAACAGGGTCCTGCAAATAAGGGAGAGAGGTCGAGAGACGATGGAGAAAATGCACATGGGGAGGAGAGAGTGTATATTTGTCATAGAGAGATCCTCGAGATCTGTGATGGGACTACATGGGTGGGAGATCGAGTGACAAGGTGTGTGCGCTGATAGAAGATGCCCCGAGAGATATCGAGATAGACGAATGGATGGAAGGAGACAATATGTGTGTTCCTGATGGCTAGTAAGAGATAATCATACTTAGGAGGGGGGAGTGCTTGCGCCTATGGCCTTGTTTGGATACTCTAACTCAGTTAGAGGTTAGAGTTAGATTCTAACCCTGAACTAACCCTGAACTTACTCTAATTAAAGAGTGGTTTGGATGGCAGGGTTAGATGGAGCGGATACGCGAGGCACCTTCACGGTCAAGTAGAGGGAGGAGGGAGAGGACAAGAAGCTTCGAGGAAGTGGGGAGGATCTGCCAGGGAGAGCGAGAGAAAAAGTGTTTATTAGTGGTCCCGAGAAGAACTAACCCAAATAAGCACCTCTTGGATGGGTTAGTTTTTTGATGGGTTAGATGCATCTAACCTAAACTAACCCTCCTGTTTGGATCTTTTGGGTTAGTTGACTCAAACAACCCAAACTAACTCTAACCCATGGATCCGAAAGTAGCCTATGATGGAGTGAGGGATTATGGTACTTAGGGGGTGCATGTCACATGGAGAGAGAAACAAGGGCGAGAGTGTTGGATGGGTCTATATGTATAGCACGAAGCGAGACATGTGTATGTGTGAACTGGAGATATAAGGCCGTTTGGCTTGTATCGTGAGCATCTTTTATGGGCCTCGGGTTGTGGCTGATTTCATGCACGCTTGTTTGGTTGCTACCCTGTGAAAAAGAAAGCCCGCCTGGCAGGGTTCCTTGCACTTTAATTAGCCTCGGCTGAACTCCGTACATCGCAAGTAGCCTCGCCCAAGCGATCGATTAATGCTCGCCGGTCGGTCGCAGCGACCACGAGGCTAACAAAGAACATGGATGGATATTAGCATTAAATAATTGATGCATGGATTGATTGATGGGACGTTGATGCTTTGCTCGGCCGCATGAACCAAACGCTGAGCACACACAAGCCTGGCCAGCAGAAATATTTTACATCTCACGCCCACACCAGCAGACCTCCATCAAGGCATGAGGGTCGTCACGAACCAAACTGACCAATAAAGTTTGAGAGAGATTGAGGAGCCCCGATAAGGCTGAGAAAAGGCCGATAGCCGAGAGGGGGAAAGAGATATTCCATCCGCCGATAATGCAAAGGTATGTCAATTTTTAGAAGTCAAACTTTGGAAACTTTGATCAGGTTTACGCAAATGTTATTTATATCTACAATATCAAAGATACATCATACAAAACTACATCTCATGGTGAATCTAATGGTATATGTTTGCGATTAGATGTAATTTTTTCTCCACGACATGGTCAAACTTAGTGATGTTTGACTTTTCAATAAATCTATGTGCTATGGACGGAGGAGAGTGCCTCAAGAGACAGATCAAGTGCGTGAAGGAGAATGAGTAAGTGCAAAAGAGTATGTGTGTGAAAGAGAAAGTGACAACAAACGATAAATTAGAGAGAGAGTGTGTGTTTTTCGCTTCTTATGCAACATATCACGCATGCATCTCCGAGATGGAAAGGCGAGGCGAGGAGATACACGAAGATAGCTAGTGTGTGATTGTTTGCAACGGAGAGAGACACCCTGTAGCACATGTCCAATAGAGGTCTGGCCAACAAGGAAAAAAGGTCGAGAGGGACACATGGATGGCATGGACGCATGGGGGAGGAGAGAGGGTGTGTTTGTGATAGAGAGATCCCCAGATCGTGAGGGACTATATGGGTGGGAGATCGAGGAGGCGTGCAGATAGAAAGATGCCCCAGAGAAATCGAGATAGACCATGCACATGTTTGTGATGGAGACTAAGATTAGCTAGTCATATACATATAGGGAGGATCATGTGCCTACAATTGAGTGAGAGACAATCATACTTGGCCAGCGGGTGATAACACACAAGTATAGGGGATCGAACAGCTTCGAGGGTAGAGTATTCAACCCAAATTTATTGATTCGACACAAGGGAGCCAAAGAATATTCTCAAGTATTAGCAGCTGAGTTGTCAATTCAACCACACTGAAACTTAGTATCCGCAGCAAAGTGTTTAGTAGCAAAGTAATATGATAGTGGTGGAAACGGTAACAAAAGTAAAGACAACAAAAGTAATGTTTTTGGTATTTTGTAGTGATTGTAATAGTAGCAACGGAAAAGTAAATAAGCGAGAACCAGTATATGGAAAGCTCGTCGGCACCGGATCAGCGATGGATAATTATGCCGGATGCGGTTCGCATCGTAATAGTCACAACATAGGGTGACATGTAACTAGCTCCAATTCATCAATGTAATGTAGGCATGTATTCAATATAGTCATACGTGCTTATGGAAAAGAACTTGCATGACATCTTTGTCCTACCCTCCCGTGGCAGCGTGTCCTATTGGAAACTAGGATATTAAGGCTCCTTTTAATAGAGAACCGAACAAAGCATTAGCACATAGTGAATACATGAACTCCTCAAACTATGGTCATCACCAGAAGTATCCCGATTATTCTCACTTCGTTGTCGGATCATAACACATAATAGGTGACTATAGACTTGCAAGATAGGATCAAGAACTCACATATATTCATGAAAACATAATAGGTTCAGATCTGAAATCATGGCACTCGGGCCCTAGTGACAAGCATTAAGCATAGCAAAGTCATAGCAACATCAATCTCGAACATAGTGGATACTAGGATCAAACCCTAACAAAACTAACTCGATTACATGATAAATCTCATCCAACCCAACACCGCCCAAGCAAGCTTCACGATGGAATTACTCACGCACGGCGGTGAGCATCATGAAATTGGTGGTGGAGGATGGTTGATGATGACGACGGCGACGAATCCTCTCTCCGAGCCCCGAACGGACTCCAGATCAGCCTCCCGAGAGAGATTAGGGCTTGGCGGGCTCCATATCAGAAAACGCGATGATTTCTTCTCTCTGATTTTTTTGTCCTCGAAAGCCAATATATAGAGTTGGAGTTGGCGCGGAGGTGTCCAGGGCCCACGGTAGGGGACGCGCCCCACCTCGTGGACAGGTGTGGGCCCCCGGTCTTCATCTTTGGCAGGATTTTTATTATTTTTATAAGACATCCGCGTGGAGTTTCAGTCATTCCGAGAACTTTTGTTTTCTCGACATAAACAACATCATGGCAATCCAAAAATGAGCATGCCAAGTTAGTTCCATTCAAATCATACAAGTTAGAGTCCAAAACAAGGGCAAAAGTGTTTGGAAAAGTAGATGCGATGAGACGATACTGGGCATGAGATTGTGTGTGTGTGTGTGTGTGAGAGAGATGGAGAGAGAACGAGGGAGAGAGATAGAGTTTAGATGGGCCTATCGAAAGTAGTGAGATATGCATGTGTATGTGTGACCTGTGGATGGAGAGTCTGAGAGAGGGGGAGAGTTCCAAGACGACATAGTGGTGCGTGAGAGAGTTACGCAAAGAGCCAAAGAATTTGTGGACGATGAGTGCACCCAAGATATCTAGCTTGGACTAGCTAGAGTATCATACATAGTGCGCGAGAGACCTATAGATGTGATATATGAATGCGAACTAGAAAGACCCCCCCCACACACACAAAAGAGAGAGAGAGAGAGAGAGAGAGAAGAGAGAGAGCCCAAAAAACCCAAATTTTTACTTGGGTTTCCATCCAAACCCAAAAAAAAACCCGGGAAATTTTAAGAAAAAAAAAAAAAGGGGTTTTGGGGGAAAAACCGGGCCCGGTAAAATTTTTCCCCCCCCCAAATCAACCTCCCCCCCCAAAAAAAACCTTTTTTTCCCTTTTTCCCCCAAACCCCCTTTTTGGGGGGCCCGGGGGGGGGCCCAAAAAGGGGGGGGTTGGGGGGTTGGCCCGGGCCCTTTTCCCCCCCAAAAAAACCCCCCCCGGGGGGTTTGGGGGGTTTTTCCAAAAAAAAATTTCTTTTTTTTCCCCCCCCAAAATTTTTTTTTAAGGGGAGGGAAAAAAAGGGGGGGGGGAAAATTGGGGGGGGGCCCCCCTTTTTTTGGGGGTTTTTTTTTTAAAAAGAAAACCCGGGGGGGGGAAAAAAATTTTTTCCAAAATAAAAAAAATTTTTTTAAAAAAGGGGGGTTTTTTTTAAAAAAAAAAAAAAAGGGGGAAAGGGGGAAAAGGGGAAAAAATTTAAAAATTTTTTTTGGAAAAGGGGGAAAAAAAGGGGAGAAGATTTTGGGGTTATTAAAAAAAAAAAAACCGGGAAGGAGAGGGAGAGAGGGGGAGAGGGAAAAAGGGAAAGGGGGGGGGTTGGGGAAAGGAAAGGGAATTGAAGATTGCCCCAAAAAAAGGGGGAAAGGAAGAAAACCTGGGAGGGGGGTTTTTTTAAAAAAAAAAAACCCCCCAAAAAAAAAAAAAAGGGAGAAAGGGGGGAAAAAAAAAAGGGAAAAAAAAATTTTTTTTTTTTAAAAAAATTTTGGGGGAAAAATGGAAAAAAAACCCGGGGGGGAAAGGGGGTTTGGTTTAATTTTAAAAAAACCGTTTTAAAAAATTTTTCAAATTTTTTTTCCCTTTTTGGGGGAACCAAATTTAAATTTAAATTACAAAAAATTTTAAAAAATTTTTAAACCCCATTTTTTAAAAAAAAATTTTTTTTTTTAATTTATTTAATTTGACCCCCCCAAAAAAATTTAACGAAATTTCATTTTTTGGTTAATTTTTTAAAAAATTTGGGCCAAATTAAACCCCCCGGGGCAGAAAAAAATTTTTTTTTAAAAAAATTTAAAATTTTTTTAAAAATTAAAATTTAAAACCGGTTAAACCCCTTTAAAAACCCAAACCCCTTTTTTCCCCCCAAAAAAAACCAATTTCCCCCTTGGGAAACCCCCCCCATTTTAAAGGGGGTTTCCTTTCCCCCCCCCCCCCTTTTTTAAAATTTAAAAATTTAAAAAAACCCGCCAAAACCCCCCTTTTCCCCAACCCCCCCCCAAACCCCCAATTAAATTCAAAATTTCCCCCCCCCCCCCCCAAACCCCCAAAATTGGGCCCCTTCCCCCCCCCCGGGCCAAAGGGAAGCCTTCCAAGGGGCCAATCCATTTTAAAATTTTTAGGCCCGGGCCCCCCCCCCCCCCCCTTCCCTTTGGGGCCAAACCCCCCCGGAACCCCCCCCCATTTCCCCCCCCCCCCCCCCCCTTTTTCCCCCCCCCAAAACCGGGCCCTTTTCCAACCCCGGGGGGGCCCCCCCCTTCCCCGGTGGGCCCTTTTTAATTTCCGGGCTAAATTTTTTCCCAACCCCGGGGGGGGGCCCGGGCCCCCGGGCCCCCCGGGGGGCCCAACCCCCCCCGGGTTCGCCTAAAACGCCCCAAGGGGGGGTTTTCCCCCCCCGGATTGGGGGTTCTTTTAAATTTTTGGGGCGGCCGGCCCCCCCCTTTTTTTTTGGGAAGGGCCACCCAAGGGGGAGGTTTTTTGGGGGGGGGGGAAAAAGGGGGGGGGGGGGCCCCCCCCCGGGGTTAATTTTAAAAAATTTTAAAAGGGCCCCAATTTTTTTTTTCCCCCCCCCCAAAAGGGGTTTTTAGGGGGGGTTTTTAAAAGGGGTTTTCCCCCCCCCCCGGGATTCAAAAGGGCCCCAAAAAAGGGCCCCAAAACCCACCCCTTAAAAAATTTTAAAAAAACCCCAATTTTTTAAAAAAAGGGGGTTTCCCTTGTTGTTACCCTTGGGTTTTTTTTAAAAAAAATTTATTTTTTTTTTCTTTTTTTCCCCAACCTTTAAAAACCCCAATTTCCCCAAAAAATTTTTAACCCGGGGGTTTTTCCCAATTAAATTTTCCCTTTAAAATCCCGTTTTAAAAAACCCCCCAAGGGGCCCCCCCTTTCCCCATCCTTGGGATTTAAGGAATAATTTTTTTTTTGTTCCAAATTTTTTTTTTCCTTTAAAAAAAAACCAACATTTTTTTTCATTTGTTCTCCTTTGGGTTTTGGGTTTGGTTTTAAACCCCCTAAATTTTGTTTTTAAACCTTTTAAAAATCCCCCTTTTCTTCCCCACAAATTTTAAAAAAATTCCAAAAACCTTTTTTTAAAAATTTTCCCTTTTAAATTTAAAAAAAAATTTGGGACTTTTTTTCCCGGGTTTAAACCCTTTCCCCCAAGGTTTCCCCTTAAATTTTTTGAATTACAAAAATTTTAATTTTTCCCCTATTGTTTCCCTTTTAGGCCCAACCAAAATATTTTCCCCCCCCAAAAAAAATAAAATTTTTTAAATTCCCTTGGGAAAAAAGGCTTCCCCAAAATTTAAAAATGGAAATCCCTTTTTCCCCAAATTTTTCCCCTTTTGGCCTTAATGTTTTTAAAATTGAAAATTTTTCCGGGGGCCAATTTATTTTAATTAACCTTTTTTATTTTTCCTTTGTTTTCCCAAACCTTTTTTAATTAAATTTTTTTTCCCCTTTTTCCCCCAAACCCCTCCCTTTTGGAAATTTTTAAAAAAAAAAAAAACCCCCCCCAACCCCTTTTTTTTTTGAAGGGGGGTTTTTTTTTTTTTAAAATTCCCCCTTTTTTTTTTTTTCCCCCTTTTTATAAAAAAAAGGGGGTTTTTTTTTCCGGGCCCCAAGGCCTTTAAAAATTCCCCCAGGGAAAAAACCAAAATTTTTAAAAAAAACAAAAAACCCAACCCCCCCCCAAAAAAAAAAAAATTTTTCCCCAAAATTTTTTTTTTGGGGGGCTTTTTTAAATTAAAAATTTTTCCCAAAAAAAAACCTTTTAAAAAGGGAAAAAAAACCCTTTAAAAATTTCCCCGGGGTTTAAAAAAATTTTTTAAATTCTCTCCCCAAAAAAATTTTTTAAAAAAATTTTTTAAAAAGGTTTTTAAAAAATTTCCAACCTTTTCCCCTTTTTTTTGCAAAATGAAATTTTAAAGGCCCAAATTTTTTAAGGTTTTCCCCCTTTTTTTTAAAAAAAAGGGTTTTTTTCCTTTAAACCTTTTTAAAAGGGTTTTTTGGGTTTTTTTTTTTGGGGGTTTTTTTTTTTTTCCCCAAAATTTTTTTTTTTTTTTAAATTTAGGAACCAAATTTTTTAAAGGGGAAAAATTTGTTTTTTTTTTTTTAAATTCCCCGGGGAAGGTTTTTTAAAAAATTTTTTTTTTTGGCAGGGGGAAAAATTTTTTTGGGGGTTTTTTTAAAAAAAAAAAAAAAAACCCTTTTTTTAAAACTGAAAAAAAACCCCCCCCCCAAAAAAAAAATTTAAAAAAACCCTTTCCCTTTTTAAAAAAAAAAACCCATTTTTAAAACCCCCCTTTTTTTTAAAAATTTTAAAAAATTTTTTTTCCCTTTTTTACCCAAACCCTTTTTGAAAAAAAAAAAAAATTTCCCCAATTTTTAATTTAAAAAAAAGGGAAACCCCCAAATTAAAAATTTTTAAAAAATTTTCCCCCCCAAAAAAAAAAAAAAACAAATTGGAAAAATTTTTAAACCCAATTTTTTTTTAAGGGCCCCCTTTTTTAAAAAAGGGAAAAAAATTTTCCTTTAAAAAAAAAAATTTTTTCCCCTTCCAATTTTTGTTAATGGGTTTTTTAACCTTTGGGTGATTTGTTTTTTTTTTTTGGTTGGGTTTCCCCCTTTTGGTTTTTTTTTTTTTTGGGGGGTTTTTTTTTTTTTGGGAAAAAGAAAAAAAAAAAAAAAACCCCCTTTTTTTCCCAAAAAGGGAAATTAAAAAAAAGGTTTTTGGTTTTTCCAATTTAATTTATGTTTTCCGGCCCCCCTTTTAAAAAAAAAAAAACCCCCCCCTTCTTTTTTCCCCCCCCAAAAGGAAAAAAATTTTTTTAAAAAAAAAAATGGGGTTGGGGAAAAGGGGGGTTAAAAACCCCGGTTTTGGGGGCAAAAAAAAACCCAAAAATTTTTTATTGGGGGTTTTTCTTTTTGGGGAGGTTTGGTTTTTTTTTTTTTTAACCCCCGGGGAAAAATTTTAAATTTTTAATGGAATTTTCCTTTTCCCCCGGGCCTTTTTTTGGTTTTTCCTTTTTAATTTTTAAATTAATTTTTTAAAAAGGGAAAAATTTTTTAAAAAAGGGAAGGTTTTCCCCCTTTCCCCCCTTTTTCCCCAAGGGGGGGGGGCCCCCCCCCCCCTTTTAAAATTTTTTTTGGGAAAAAACCTTTAGGGTTTGGGGGAAAGGGCCCCAAATAAAAGGGCCCTGGGGCCAAAAATTTGTTTTAAAAAGGGGGGTTTTTTGGGGCCAAGGGCCCGGGGGGGGTTTGGGCCATGGGGGGAAAAAAAACCAACCCAAACCCAAACCCCTTTTTTTCCGGTAAAGGAAAACGGGGGGGCCCCCAAAAAAAAAAACCAAAACCAATCCAAATTTTTTTTAAAAAAAAAAAAAAAACCCCCAAATTTCCCCCAAAATTAAAGGGGAAAAAAATTCCCCAACAAAAACCCCCTTTTTGGGGCCAACAAAGGGAAAAACACCGGGCCGGAAATTAGCCCAACATTTAAATGGGTCGCTAAAAGGCCAAAAAACCCCCAAAACCCCCAAAAAATTTTTTTAAAAATTTCAAAGGGGAAAAAAAATTTAAGGGAACCCGGGGGGAAGGGAAATTTTAAGGGGGGGAATTGGCACATCTCGATGGGCCGGGCTTAAATGGACTGACACAAGTAGGTTTTATATGGGTCCCCAATTTTTAATCCCGGGTTTTTCACCAATGGGCCTTCGTTTGCCCGGCCACCGTCAACGTATCATAGGCGCCCTCTTCAATGAGTTGATGACATTGTCCCAACGATGAGCCGACAGTTTCTCCAGCCAATGATGATTTTACACGTGGAAAATCCCCATTGGTCGGGCTGTTAACGGGTTATCGGATCCAAAACCCACCCGATAGCTTAACGGCATTCCGTTAGGTGACCACGGTCGGCCCCTTGACGAAAGCACTTGTGTGATGCGCGATTTGTCAGGGAACACTTCCGTGATGATAATTTTGGTAATGTCATGGAACACTTTAACGACAAAACAGTATGACTATCTTGATTTCCTATAAATCGCATGGATGTACATGCATGACAAAAAACGCGATCCATGGGACAAAACAATCATCACGGAAGTGTATTTTTTGTAGTGATATCACACAACATGCCCTTAAAAACAAGGTTAGACCCTTCAATTTGTTGTTGCATGTTTTACGTGGTTGCTGGGCTAAGCAAGAACCGCTATTACCTTACGATCAAAAACCACAACGATAGTTTGTCAAGTTAAGTGTTGTTTTTAACCTTTCCGGACCGGGCGAAAACACCGGTTCAAATAAAGTTGGAAACCGACACTTGGGCCACCAACCAGGGCAAAGCACGCCGGTAGAACCCCCGTAAGCGCATTCGTAATGTTGGTCCGGGCCTTCATCCAACAATACCGCTGACCCAAAGTTTATGACATGCCAAGGTAAGTATGACTTGTATCGCCCACAACTCATTTTAGGATCTACTGCATATAACATCTACGCATGAAACCTGGCTCGATGCCACCGCTGGGGAACGTAGTAATTTCAAAAAAAACCTACGCAATACGGGATCATGGTGATGCAAGCAACGAGAGGGAGAGGTGTCCACGCACTTAGTAGACCGAAAAGCGGAAGCGTTAGCACAACGCGGTTGATGTAATCGGACATCTTCACGATCCGACCGATCAAGACCGAACGCACGGCACCTCCCGAAGTTCAGCACATTCACTGATGGCCCCCGAACTTGATCCACCAGCTTTGAGGGAGAGTTCACAAGACAACGACATGGTGAGGATGATATGTTTCATCGGCTGTGGCTTCGCTTACACCGCTAAATATGATTGAGGTGGATTATGATGGAGGGGCACCGCAAGGCTAAGAGATTAATCAATTGTTGTGTCTATGGGGTGCCCCTCGCCACATATATAAAGGAGGGAGGGGGGAGGGCCGCCCTATGGGCGGTTTTTGAGGAGTCCTACTCCCACCGGGAGTAGGATTCCCTTCCAAGTAGTAGGAGTAGGAGTCAAGGAAAGGGAAGAGAGAAGAGAAGGAAGGAGGGACGCAGCCCTCCCCCATTCCATTCAATTTAGGCCTTTGGGGGCGCAGCCTCCCATCTCTTTCCCTAAAGCCCAAAACAATATACCCTCCGAATTCCCATAACCTCTCTGACTCAAAATAACCCAACCACTTAACCTTTCCATGTCCGAATATAGTCATCTAATATTTCGATCTTTATGTCTCGACCATTTCGGACTCCTCGTCATGTCCCCGATCCATCCGAACTCCAACTACCTTCGAATCAAAACACATAAACTCATAATATAACCATCATCGAACTTTTTTGGCAGGACCCTCACGGGTTCGAGAACTATGAATGACCGAGACACGCCCTCGTCAATAACCAATAGCGGAACCTGGATGTTCATATTGGCTCCCATATATTCTAAAAGATCTTTATTGGTCAAACCGCATAACAACATACGGTTCCCTTTGTCATCGGTATTTACTTTGCCCGAGATTTGATCCGTCTTCAATACCTAGTTCAATCTCTTCCGCAAGTCTCTTTACTGCTCCATAATACATCATCCCAAAATAACTCATTAGCTGAATGCTTGCAAGGCTTATAGTGATGTGCAATCGGGGGCTCAGAGATACCCTCCACAATCGGAGGACAAATCCTAATCTCTAAATACGCCAACCCAACAAGTACATTGGAGACACCAGAGAGCACCTTTTATAATCACCCGCCACGCTGTGATGTTTGGTAGCACACAAAGTGTTCCTCCGTAAACAGAGTTGCATAATCTCATAGTCATAGGAACATGTATAAGCTGAAGAAAGCAATAGCAACATACTAAACGATCCGGTGTTGTTAACGGAATGGGTCAAGTCAATCACATCATTCTCCAATTATGTAATCCCGTTAATCAAATGACAACTCATGTCTATGGTTAGGAAACTTAACCATCTTTTGATTAAAAGTTAGTCAAGTAGAGGCATACTAGTGACACTATGTTTGTCCATGTATTCACACATGTATTATGTTTCCGGTTAATACAATTTCTAGCATGAATAATAAACATTTATCATGAAATAAGGAAATAAATAATAACTTTATTATTGCCTCTAGGGCATATTTCCTTCAGTATTCCATTGTAAAAACAATGTTTTATTGAATTATAAAAGGCTTGTTTATACTTTTGCCCGAAAGTATTATGATGCCTCCCGGCGGCCGCTTATGTATATAATGTATATAACCTAAAGTTTGCAGTGGTCGACTTCAGCCCCCACGAATAATGCGGGTGTTCAAAAAACGGTATTCACACTTGATCCAACGCTTGGTCCATTAAGGAGGTGGTAGCAATGAACGAGGCAATGGACTATATTGCTTTAACACTTTCACTTAGCCATAGGAGTTTGACGGTGGACTACTTATAGCCCTGGTACCTCCGGCCCGTCCTAAACGGGCGCCGACGCATGACCGGAAATGGCCCTTCATTAATGCGAGGAACTCAAGATTCCGCTAAGTCATCGAAAGTGGTTGACTAGTCTCGCTTTATCATGACAGCAGTTTGGCTTTCTTACTAAGGTGCTCATCCGGATGAACCAGGCACAATCGCAATAGTTCTCCCAGTGCCACCTTAGCCGATAGAGGGAACGTAAGGTACCAAAACACGGAGCCGGCAAACCCAACATTTGACCAAAGACATGTTTCAGAGCTGATTATATAAAACTCGCGACGCCAACACCCCTTTAAGGTATTCGGTCTTTATAACATATGCCGGGCTGAGGGCCCTTGATAATGAACCCCAAAGGTCCGGTACGGCAATGTTCCGACGGAAAATGCCAATAAAGTCAAGATCCTTCTCGGTTATACTAAGTATCCGGGGATGTGAACAACAAGAGACAGTAAAAGGTTTAAGGGTGTTAATCTAAAACGAAACCTTTGAGCGGGTCCTTGCTGCACGCTTGTGCCTGTGTTTCCGTTTGTCGTATCCTGGACGGGTGTGGCACGATTATCATCTGTAAAAGAGAGGAACTTAGGTGAAAGTTGTCGGCCAAAAAATGGTTATTCTCAATAAACCATTAAAATTCTAGATAAGTCAAGTTGAGCCAACTAGCCCTGACACGCGGAACCCTGGTGTCGGATATGGGGGGCATAACCATCAAACCAATCTTGGGTTTATCTAAGATGTTATAGCTAGTAATGTGCCGGACTCGTTTACCGCGGTCCGCGGTCTTGACGGCCGATCCTTTATTCTGGTTGGAGGGGCTATTTAGTGTTCGGTTTAAAGCCGCCGCAATTCTTCCGCCGGAACGTTCAATGTTTCCGCTAATGGTGATGACGCCAATGGATCGGGCATCTTACGCTTGAGATAAGCGTAATGGTCTGCATTAAACGAAGGAAAGCCGCTTCTTCCGAGTAGTGCTTGATAGCCACTTCGAATGGAGCGATGTCGAAGGTTAACTTTTCGCTTCGGAAGTTGTGGGAGAACCAATACAACCTCTAGTAATAGAGGGCTTGGCAAAGGGCCTTCCTGGCCTGGTATTACCCTTTGAAGGCTATTATGGACTGATTTTGTCGGGTCTATCCCCATTTTGCGGACTGTTCCCGGATATCAGATTTAGAAACCGCCGCCCATAAGGACTCGTGTGAGATGGTACCCATTTACTATTGGGTCTAACACCAAGGCAACCAATCAGATGATGCTTGTCGTGATCCCCGCGATCAAAAGTGATCGGGCGGGCCAACCAGAGGTTGAACTTAGGGTGAAGGGCTCACGGGTGTGTTCTCGGAGTGCATGTTTGGTTCTCCTCTGCCATGTGGATCATGTTTAGTTTTAACCTCCGGTGGGAATTTTTTCTGTCCCCCTGCTTTGCTGGCCGTTCATCCTCGCCTTTGCTTGGTGTCTCCTCCCCTTGTGTTCGGGCGTTTAGCTTACCGGCCTTTGAAGACCCAAAGATTTCTCTGTGGGTGCGATTTGCTTGTTTATCGGGTGCCAATGAATCACATAGTTTGTCTAGAATCTTGTTTAGGCGGACGGTCCATCTCGCTGCCTTTTGAAAGGCTTTTTCCCTGACCCGGTCGAGCCCCCTAATCCGGGTTTAACCAATACTATCCGGGCTGTCTTTTATTTCGACGCTTGTTTTTACTGCATCGTGGTTTTCCATTGCCATCCCGATTTCGGATGTGCCCGGTCATGGTGCTACTACGGGCTAGCTAATCTTTCGCTCAGAAAAAGCGGTCATGAGGCTTGTCGGTTGCCATTGTTCTAGTTTTTCTTGGTCGAGATGTCTCAAGGCTATTCGCCCTGGACCGGGTTTGAAAGATGCTAAGGCTTCATGGTCCCGGCAATGAATTTGGTTCTTAGTGAGAAACCTGTTCAAAGATTTCGGGATGACCTGCTGTTGTATTATGGGACTTAAATCGCTCAGATCCGGAGGTCGGACATAGGTCCCTTGAAAATTAGCCCAAAAGCATCCTCGAGCTCCTTCCAACTTCCAATTGAGTTTTCGGGAGACTTTTCAGCCAGGCCGAAAGCTGGTCCTTTAAGCTTGAGGGGTAAGTACTTGATGGGGAGATGTCTCCGCGAAAATATGGATATGGAGGACAAAGTTCCGATCCGACCCCGGGTCCTGAGTCCCGTCAGATGCCTCTATGTTCACCGGTTTGAATCCTTCCGAAATTGTGGTCCAAGATCTCATCGGGAAACATAGGGTGCAGCACCCTGTATTTGGATGTATCAGGTGTTCGGATGGTTGTAGTATTCGGTTTTGATTTTGTGTCGAAGGCCCTTAGATCCATAGATGGATCTTAATACGGATTTTTGGCGCAAGTCCTCACATGGATCGTGTGTTGACTTATGTGCAGCCTTGTTAGCCGTCTATCGCGCCACAAGGTGGTTGATCCGACAGGTCGGCGTTTCCGGGGAACAGGGTCCTCAGACTTGCCCCGCCCGGCCCACGGCATGGTTAAACAGCAGCCATAGGCCCATCTTCGCCAACAAGGCCAAGATGCCAATGGGATAACCAAAGACCTCCTCCGGAGGGTTTAGCTAGGAAGGCTCACGAGGAGCGGAGATATCAAGGCGAGGAAACCTCACGAGGTTCTCGTGACATGAGCCATGACGAACGGTGCCGGGGGTGCGTGGGCGGCAGCATCCTTATTTCCTCTTTGGTGCTAAGGAGGCAAGGGCAGGGGAGTACCGGGCATCGGCAAAGGTTGCCTTATTGGTGCAACAAGAACCAAAGTAGGAGGACGGCAAGGGCAGAGGTCATCGGGAGCCCAAGACGGGCCACCCTGTGGCTTTCGGAGCGAGGACCGCTTTTGTAGATAGCTTGTACTAGCTGCCCCCCTTCCCTCTCCGTCGTTGTTGGCTTCCTTCCCGCCGATATTTGGGAAGAGGACCAAGGCCCCTATAAATAGGGAATAGCCACCACCGTAGGAAGGGGATCAAAAATAGAGAGGGATTGAAAAACAGAAGATCAACCCTCACGCCCAAAATTCAACGCAAAAGAACACCTCAACCTCGTGGAGGTTGTTCTTCCCTTGTATGTTTCATCATCCGCCCAAGAGGCAATCCACCACCACCACACCTGGAGTAGGGTATTACACCACAACGGTGGCCCAACCAAAGATAAACCCCGTGTGTCTTTCTTGGTTGTGAGTTCGCCTTCCCCGCAAGATCTTAGCGGAAGGAAGATCAGGAGGGAAAGACTTCCGGCACCCAAAGGTTCGAATCCTTTGGGGTTTGCCGGAACCCCACATCCCCATTTGGCGCGAGGGTGCCGAGTTTCTTCCGCCGGTTCGTTGCTCCATCGCCGCCACTTCCAAGAGGACGCCCGGCCAGTTTGGCGCCGGGCTGCCCTTCCCCGCCCGCCGCCAGACGGCCCCGAGGTGGGCCACCGCCTTCCCCTGCCGCCAACACCGCCACGGCCCGGCGGGGAACGGAGCAAGGCGCCCTTGTTGCATCCTTCAAAGGTGGCAGGGACGGCCGCACCGCTACTCCATCACTCACCCCGCTGGTTCCCCTCACGCCGCACCGCGGCCCCATGGAGGCACAGCCATGGTTTCATCCGAAAGCTCCCGCGCCACCCCTGCCGACGATCTCTATGAGGAGTGGTTCGACCGCCGCTTGAGCTCGGTGTGCCGGAGGGGGCCCCGCGCCCGCCCCACTCCTTCTCAACCAGGCCCGGGCAACGGGCTCATGGCATGCCTCCACCCCAACCCCAAGATGGTGCCTTTTAACCAAGGCCGGCCCGCTGGCGGATCCCCACGCCCAAACCCAGGCGTGAAGAAAGAAGCGAAGAAATCCCGGGCCAGAAGTTGCACCGTGCTCCTTGTACCGTTAAGACCCGCGACCGCCCGCGCGGGCAGCGCGAACCCCCGCCAAGACCAAGCTCCACCCCGGCGGGCCCTGCAACCACATCCGGCCGTCGCCTTTCACCTCGAAACGAAGGCCGTCCTAGGCAAGTTCGCCGCCTGCCTCACTAAGATGGCATCGCCGACCCAGAGTTCCCGGCTCTATGAGCTGGAGCATCCGCGCCAACGCCGGCGAAAAATGGCGAATTTTCCAGGCCTCAAGGATGGGGCCCGCTTCGCCTCAACCGCAGCACGGGCTCGACCCTCGACGAGATGCGCCGCCGCTTGCCGCCAACTTCGTGGCACCGTGATCGCCCACCGCCGCGGGCGATTACGCCGATCAAGCAACAGCCAGGAGAAAACTCTCCGGACATCCAGTGTTTCAACAACACCCGCCTCAAGATCCCCAAGGTCACGGACGAGGCCATCATCTCCGCTCTTTGACGGCGCTCGTGACATCAAGATGAAGGAAGAGCTAGCTATCCACGAGGAGCCTGCACCTCAGAGCTGTTCAACCGGGCACCAAGCGCGCAAGAGCCGAGGAGGGCGCCTCTTCCTTGAGCTGCCAGCCGCAGGAGCGAAGAAAAGAAGGCCAAGGCCAAGGACGGGAAGCGAAGAGGCAGCTTGTGCTCGCAGCGAGCCCGCACCAAGCGAGGCGAGATCACCGAAGTCGCCCAAGAACGCCGACCATTCTCGCGCTTTCCACAACCTGAACACCCACAACACCAAAGGATCGCTAAGAGCTCGAGCCATATGAGAAGGACGATACTGGCGACGCCTGAAGCAACGCACGGGCTACGGGCTGAGGAGGACATGGAGGCGACGGCTGACGCATGGCCCGCGCCAGAGTGGTGCAACGCCCTCGGAGGACCTGGCAGGACCAACTCGCGAGGGCGCCGAGGGACCTGGCCGTGAGGGTCGCCTCAGGGCAACGCCGTCTTCCCCACCGCCGCCACCAAGAAGGAACGACGACCACCTCTGTGGCGAGGAGGTTGGGGCTTTAGGAGCCGCCAAGGCATCACTTGCATCTTGGGCGGTGCTCGTGCCCCACCTCTCAACAGATCTTCAAACAGTCGCAGGTGAACGCTGTGCTCCCTAAGCTCGAGGCCACGCACCCACTCGTGGTCCTAATGCGCCATCACTTCAACTCAGCATCAGCTCATGGCGCAGCCACCATCGGGCGACTCCTATGCAGGCTCCCTACCATCAGAATGTGCAAGTCACCAAGACTTCATAGACGGAGGCGCAGGGCTCAACGTCCCATCCGCTCGACATCGCTCGACAATTCCAAGTGCCCTATGAGCAGCTCCAACCAACCAAGCCTTCGAGGACCGACGGTTCCACCACACCGATAGGGCGAGTCCGCCTGCCCGTCACCTTCGGGGAGCGCAAGAACTACCGCACCGAGCTCATCGACTTCGACGTCATGCACATCCGCCTGCCGTACAATGCCATCCTCGGATATCCAGCCCTGGCCAAGTTCATGCCAGCGGAGGAATCATCACGGTCCCATGTGAGGAGAGGGATGCAGTGTGCTCCCTCGAGCGCGCCTTCCAAGCAGCAGCGATCGACAACCCCGACAGCAGAAATGAAGGCCCTCCGGAGACCATCCCCAGGAAGAAGCTGCCCTGCCAAGCAGACCCCAAGGAGATGGCGCTGCAGAGCCTCCAGACCAGCGCCACCTGTGGGCGCCCCTCCATTGCATAGGAAGGCGCGCCTGGCGCCTCCTCGCAGGCCTGGGCTCTCCCGGAGGGCCTCGACCATGCCAACCTCACGAGGGAGGCGCTGAGCACCACTTTGAGGCATGCTCATGACACGCTTTCTCAGCAGTAACACATGGCAAGGAGTGCCCACCAACCAAGAGTTCATCACCAAGACCACCCAAGAACTGCAAGAAGCAAGAGCTACGCGCCTGAGCCAGCCACAGCGCAGCTCCCCATGCAGAGAGGATGCTGGGCTGCGTGTTCCAAGGCCGACGCCCCAGGGCTCAACAGGCGCAACTCAGAGCGCTTTCGCCATCGCGGCGGGCCGTGAAGGCCCACCACACAGCAGCGCTTGCATGCCCTTCGGCTTGCCGAGTGGCGCCGCCTATCAGACGAACGTGTGGCAAGTCCCGTGGCTCAGAGGCCAGGATCCATGCTGCTCGAGGAGATGGAGACGGTCTCGTGGAACCTCCTGAGCCCCCGAGCCACCCGAGGCTCGGGTCCCGTGGCTCATGAGGAGCCATTCCTTCAACACGTGGCTTCACTTACACCAACTCTACTTCGCCTACGTAACTGTGTGACATCTTCCAAGTTCATTTGCTGGAGCGCCTGGCTGCATTATTTGTGCCACACGGGTCCATCCTCGTGGCATGTATCCCTTTGCTTAAGTCTTTAGCTCACCTTGCTGGGGCGCCAGCTGCATCATCCCTAAGCCACTGCCAGGCCCAGGGCATGTATCTTCCTGAATTTATTCAAGTCGATCTCTCTTTATGATTAACCTGCCAACAGCTATCGCCTGCTCAATCATCTCCTCCCCCGGGGCCTTCACACAGGCACGGCGCTGGTGCATGGGTCCGTCCCTGCCACGGCCGACAAATCTGAGTGGTCGAGCTCGCTCGCGACACGCCGCGCACGCCACTCACCAGCCCCGGTGCCTTCACCTCACCCAGAGCAACCAGCGCAAGGCTAACACCGAACGGTCAACCATGCATCTTCTTGTGCTGTTCACGTGAGTCCCAGGAACGACAGCGCACGGCACCGTGAGTCTCCTTCGCATCGCTATGCTAAAAGGGGGCCTCGAGCATCGCGACCAGATCTCATCGCTCTCCGCCCTCACCGGCCTTGACCACGGCATCGCGACCGGCATACCAGGCCGCGGCTGAGCTCGCCGAGGGCCGGACCGAGGACGAGCACTAAGGAGAGCACGGGGAAGGGAAACTCGATGGTCCGGCTAGCTATGCCGCACAAGCAAAGCGCGAACTCGCGCCACGTCAGAGTCACCACTAAATCAACGTAGATAAGTCCTGCACCCGGATCGCTAAATGTTTGGGCCTAATGGACGCCACACCCTCGCCCAAAACCACGCTATGCCACGCCAACTCCCTTTCGCCTTACCATGGCTGCTTGAGCGCTTAAGGGGACCTCCGAGCATCGCCCAGGGCTCTTATCGACCTCGGTCGCACCTCCGGTTTTGACCACGTGACGCGACTAAGCATCAGCGACGTCAGAGTCAGCTTTGGGACCGGGACCCGAAGAGAGCAACAAGCTATCGCAAGGAAAGAAAGGGGACCGAGCCTTAACGGGACGCATGCTCACCAAGTTTTCATAGCAAGGAAGATAAGCACGAAAGACATTACAGACTTACATGCACCCACGGGTGGTTCATGATCCTTCGAGAAACAAAAGCTGATACCAACGGGAATCCTATCTACACCCTCCCGTGGTGCACGCCATCATCAACAGTGGGCCACGGGAGGCCGGCGCCAACCCCATCCAGATCAGAGGCGGCGGCGCCGAAAAGTCAGAAGCCCCTGCTTCGAGCGCAGCAGAGCTCTGAGGACGAGTTGTCGCCGCCGCCTCCGAGTCTCGTAAAGCTCGAGAGCTGGCGGACTCCCAAGAACTGCGCCGCTGTTGGAGTGGCCGCGATCGGCGCACGACGCCTGGCGCCCTCTCCGTGGCAGCACTTCAGGCGCGCCTCGGAGTCGAAAACCTGAAGGAGAGCGGAGGCGCCTGGCCATACTGGCGGATCGCGAGGGCCTCGCATGGCAAACCCGCACGATCTCGCCCAGCCGCAGTCATGAAGATCTTGCCGGTGGGGACCGCGGATCTCCGGCCCGCCATCGGAGCATCAGAGTCAGATGTCGCAGCGAAGCGAGCGCCCCCTCGGGCATCACGCCGAGAAGAACCGCGAAGCGGATCCAGGAGCTTGCGGCATCAGCGCCACAAGACCAACTCGCGAGGAGTCACCGTGGGACCCTGGGGCAACGGTACGCGGCCGTGGGCGCTGGCGACTTCGACGCGACGCGGGCGACGCTGTTGCCTCTTCGTCTTCCCGAGCCTCGCTCGGGCGATAAGGGTAGCGGTACCCGGTGGAGGCCGCCGCACCAAGGCTCGCCACCACTTGCATCGCCGCTTCATTATGGCAATGGATCGACCGCTTCAAGGAAGTGGCCCGATCGTCACGGGAGCTTTTCCTTTCTTCGCGAAAACCTTCTAATGGGCGCCATTGTTGTCGCAGAGGAGCAAGGAGGACGGCAAGCAAGCGAGGAGGAGATTAAGCAACGGGACTTCGCCTCCCCATTTATAGCAAGAGAAGGCCAACCGCGCCTCCCACGATCGCAGGTAATGATGGTTTTCTTGCATGTCGCAGGACTTGTCAAGTCGTAGTTGTCGAGGCTGCGGGGAACGGAGACGCCCACGCCCAATCAACCGCCACGCCGACCGAGACCGCAGGCTTTTTCGGTCTGCGCGCCCGAATCTTGACCCTTGGCTTCGCCAGCCAAGCCCGAAGCGCACTCTAGGTCTGGGCTATCAGAGGCTCGGGAACGGGGTCCCTCAGACTTGCTCGTCATGCCTACTTGTGGTTAAGTAAAGAGGTCAGACGCCCATATTCATCAACAGGCGCCAAGACCTCACAGGGTCCAAGCTCGTGAGGCGGACGATGCAAGACCTCTCGAGTGGCTTAGCTAGGCAGGCTCACGAGGAGCGGAGATATCAAGGCAGGCAACCTCACGAGGCTCTCGGACGGAGCCATGATTTAACGGTGCCAAAGCGGTGCAAAGGCGCCGCAAGTGCAGCATCCTTATTTCTTTCGTGCTAAGGAGGCAAGCGCAGCGAGGAGTACCGAGGCATCGTGCAAAGGTTGCCATATTGGTGCAACAAGACCAAAACCTGGAGGACGCCAAGGCGGAGGTCATCATGGAGCCCAAGACGGCGCTACCCTGTGGCTTTTTCTCATGCGAAGACCGCTTTTGTCGATAGCTTGTACTAGCTGTCCCCTTCGAATTTGCCGCCGCTGTTGGCTCCTTCCCACTCGATATTTTGAAGAGGACCAGGCCCCTATAAATAGGACTAGCCACCACCGCAGAAGGGATCAAAATAGAGAGGGTGTCAGACCACGATTCCGTGTCACATCGATCTAGCCGGTAACACCTCATATCACTTTGCGCCTCACGACGGTATTCCTATCGGTGTCGCTTACCATGGCCCGGACCGCTTATGCCTTTTGGCTCACGATATGATAGTGTCGCTAGCATCCATATGACAGAGAACCCGGTCCGACATGGCTAGTCGTCAACCCAAAGGCACTAACTCATGGGGACAGCATACATGAATCACATCGAGCATGTCGGTCATCAACGATGAACGGGTTGTAGCACTAGGCTAACAGACTCGTAACCCGGCTAGCAGTGCTAGGCAGATCCTGATGTCACGGGCGTGACATTTGCAGGGACGATATAGGAACGAAGGAACACATGTCGGCCACCAAGTGTCCAGCAAGAGAGTGCAGTTAGGTGACTCCGTGAACCTGGCCAGAAGGACTACTATCGCTAGGAAGCACTAGACTACATTTCATATGAGAGGGCCAAGGATAAACAACTAGATTGTCGGATCCCACACATACCAAGCATT